>JAQZBX010083848.1:0-13342 GCA_029593785.1 Cabassous unicinctus | reverse complement strand
ATTGCTTATAAAAGAGGACTAGAAATAGCAAATTCACAGAAATAGAAAGAAGATTGGAGTCTACTAGGTGAAGTGGGGAAGGAGGAAATTGGAGTGTTTGTTTTTAAAAATAAAAACAAAATTACAAGAATAGTCTCTTCAACAAATGGTGATGGGACAACTAGATATCCACTTTCAAATCAATGAAGTTGGACTTCTAGCTCACACCAGTGGAAAACATAGGGTAATATGACTTTGAATTAAAAAATGAAAGCTTACGTGTGTGATTTAGAGGTTATCCTTATGTGGGTACTGAAAATACTTCTGTACCTATTATGGCTTTCTAAGCGTAGATTCTCTATATCCCCAATGATGTAGAATATACAAAGTCATGATAACAAACACATAGACTACTTTTGGTGAATGAAACCAGCACCTAGAAAATAATTTTTGCATTATATCCTGTGTTAATTGTGGCATAAACTCAGACATCGCTCATATATTCACACTGAAAATGAATTAATTAAAAAAAAATAGTAGGATTAACGTAAAGAAAAATTCAAAATTGCATAAAGGAATATTTGGAGATGATATGCTATCTAATGGTAAAACTAATAAATAAAATATGGATATATATTATAGTTCTTTGAAAATTATAAGTAACTTTACAAAAATCTTATTAAAATTATATTGCTATGCCCTTAATAATTCTAAGCAGTATATGGATTTTGAAGAGAATGAATCAAATGAATATTTATAATAAGAATCATGTGTACTAGTAATATTACAATTCACAATTCAATTGCCATAGATTTGAAAATCACTAAAAGACAATTACTTGATAAATACTGCAGAGCAATTTGATTAACGTGTCTTAGAAACATAAAACTTAATGTTCCTAAAATCAAAACAGAAAAATTCCAATATTTTATTTTTATTATAAAAATATATACAACATAAAAATTGTCATTTAAACATTTTTAATATATTTTTATTATAGAAGTTGAGAAATTGCAAAACAGTCATACACATGTGTAGAATTCCCAGACAACTCTTCACGAACACACCACACTGTTGTAGAATATTTTTTACAGATTATGAAATACTGCCATCAGACTATTACCACTAACTATGATCCATAGCAAACATTTGGCATATTTTTCCATATCCCCTATTATTAACACAGTATAACTTCCACATTGATGCAAGACTATTACAATATTTCTGTTAACTACAGTCCACTGGTTACATTAATTCTATTTTACCTATGACTCTCCACATTCCTACCAGGCTGCAATAGTCATGTATATCCTTTCTACTTTAAAGAAGGACATTCTTTCATTTTTAAAATTAACCTCAATTCTCACCCACCTCTTAGTTCACTGTGTTATTCAGTCCCTAGATTATTCTCTACCTTTCTTTCAATTGACAGTTAAATCCCTAGACTAAAATTTTCAGCAATAATCCCATAGAGTATAGGTTGTTAGGAGAAAAGATGAGGGCAGTGAAGGAGTACTGATGCTTAATGTATGTAGAAGTTTTAATTAACTTGACTATAAATGTGTGGAACAATTTTAATTTTACAAATAATTTGCAAAAATTACATTTGTTATGTGTAATCATCATCATCCATTACCAAAACAATTTCATCCACCAAAACAGAAACTTTATACCAATTAAGAAATATATGACCCACCTTTCCTCCACCCCCTAGCACATGAAACCTTTAATCAATTGTCTTTTTCTATGAATTGGCTTATTTTGCATATTACATTTAAGTGGAATCATACAATATTTCTGCTTTTGTGTCTGACTTATCTCACTCAGAATAATGTTTTTATTTTATTTTATTTTATTCTTTAAAAGATACTTATATTACATAAATGTTACACAAAAAATATATGGATTCTCATACACCCCACCTCCCATACCTCCCACAACCTCCCACATAAACATCCTTCATTAGTGTGGCACATTAATTGCAATTGATGAACACATCCTGGGACTTTGCCATTAAGCATGGACATATTCACATTGTAGTCCACACAGTTCTGCATATTATGTGATGATATGAAATAGCCTATACCTGTCATTGCAATGTCACTCAGGACAATTCCCAAGTCCCGAAAAGTCCATGTATTACAAATGCTTTTCCCTCTCCCTGGCCCCAGAGCTTCCAGTGGCCACTGGTTCCACATCAATGTTGTAATTTCTTCCATTGCTTGAACCATAATATATCTATAGCAGAATACCAATAAGTCCACTCTAGACCATAGTTCTTCCCCCAATATTGAGGAGTCTGGGATGGTGATGTTCACTCCACCTCTAATTGAGAGGGATCTTATATCCCATGGATAAGATGGATGGGACTATACTGCCTGCAGCTATGACTCTCTCCATTCTCTGGGACAGCCATTGTCCATCATCATCTCCCTGTCAGCTGTCGTGGGTGACTCCAACGAGCTATAGAGTAGGAGTTGCAGCTTCACTGAAGTTCCAGGCCCAGATGGCACATGGACAGCCCAAAGACTCAAGTCTCTGGACATGCATTTACAAATTCCAGCACCAAGTATAGGTTTGAATAGAAGGGACATATGTGCCATATGCAAGGAAGACATAATTGAGTCCCATTCTGTCACTCTCAGGAGCACAAACTCCAAAGTAGCATCCACTGGAAAGGTACCAAAATCCAGAGCTATCTGCCCTGACCATAGGACCTGGGTGTCTCCAGATCCCTCAGGAACCCTACAATTTGGGTTGATATACACTTTGGAAGTCTATAAGGTCATACTGAGATGGGCATAAGCGTTACCTGTAGGATGACCTCGAAACTCATTTTAAAGTCTCTTAGCCATATGAACTCATTTGTCTTTACTTTTTCCCCCCTTTTATTTGAGGTCTTTTTCTAGTTGCATTGCCAGTTGGCACTTGGTAGCAATCCATCAGTCCTAGTGAGGCTCATCCCCGGGAGTCATGTCCTAGACTGGGAGGAAGATAATGTATTCATATGCTGAGTTTCGCTTAGAGAGAGGCCGCATTTGAGCAACAAGGAGGCTCTCAGGTGGCAACCATTAGACACCCAAAACAATAGGCTAAGTTTCAATTTCAAGAGCAAAGACACATAAGCTTAGTCATCAATATCAAGGGCCCATCAATGGATCATTCTCCTTAGCCAGTCACTACCCCTACACTTACTTGGGGAACTGTTGCTGCTCCCTTAGGATGTGGCAGAGCTCTCCAGGATGGCAATTCAGTATTCTTTCATTTATTGAGTGATTCTCCACCCACTGTGACAATGCCCCATGAACATATGAACATTTTTATATACCTTATATATATGCTCAGGTGAACTTCCTCCCATGCATCGCCCATCCTTGACACTCCACACCAAGGATCCTCCCCCACTCCAGTTGTAACCATTTTGTGATCCAAAGCTTCTTCAAAGATGAAGCCATTACAATAGCCAAATACGCTTAATAGAAAAATGAAATAATAATGATAAGTTTAAATGTAAGATATAAAATACATAAAGATTTTAAAAAACAAAAATAAAATTAAATTAAAAGATTGGTATATTAAAAAATGAAAATGATATATATATTTTTGATATTTTGCCTTTCTTCACTGCCACATCTGGTATCCAGTCTGTACTGAGGCACCAACCCATCTCATTCCCCGGTGTCTCATTATTTTTCATTTTGTTGTCAAAGAAATTATAGGTCACAGCAAAATCACACACAGAATACAGAAGACTCTCATAAACTCAACACCTACCCCCTTCTCCTCCCATATTAATATCTTTTTATGTGCAGATGGAAGCATTTTTATAACTGATATACAAAGATTGAAACATAGCTACTAAACATTGTCAGTTGTTTACAATATGGTTTACCTTTTAGACAGTACACTTTTATAAATTTTGATGATATTTACCATTTCCTGTGTCCATCATTGTAAGATAATGTAGAACATTTCCACTGACCACTAATTACCCCTGTTTGATTTATTCAATCTTCCCTCCCTATCCCGCTGGGGCCCATGGCACCCCCATGACTTGATTCTTTAGATGACAAGATTCATAGTTGCATACAACAAGAGTGAGGTCTTGACACACTGGTTTGTACTCTCCTATTAGGAACTGCTCTTGTTCTGGAGAGGCTCCCGTCTGTCTATTCCTAACAATTCAGTCCTACCACACATAGGAGTCCAATCCTTGCTACTCATTATGTGGGTCTCCACACACTGATACTACACATAATGTCAGAATGAACACTCACACACTCCCTAGAAGCCTGTTCCAGGTGTGTCCTGTCCTGAATGCCCCACAACCAACACCCTAAAACAAGAGTAACCCTTCCTTGCATATTGCCATAAGAGCATTCCAACTCTGTGCTTTCAACCTCATACCCAGAAATCCCTTGTTCACCTGGTCCCTCTCCCAAACCTCACCCATTATCCTGGGTATTCTAACACATACTTCCCAATCAACCTACCTGTCAACCATGCACCCCCCAACCCAATAATATCAATAACCTCCTGTCCTATCCCTTCAATACGCAACTACACTCTATCACCTTACCATAGATTAAGTCCGTATGGGTGATGGCTCACAAACTTCTCTTGTCTTTCCATTTCGTATAAACCTATCTTTCAGACAATATCTCTCTGAGACTGCTCAATTTCCTTAATTCATACCGGTGAGGTCATGTACTGTGTATCCTTCAATGCCTGGCTTGCTTCCCTCAACATAAGGTCTTCAAGATTCATCCATGCTATCCCGTGTGTTAGCACTTTATTCCTTCTTACAGCTGAGTAATAGTCCATTGTATATATGTACCATATTTTGTTTATCCATTCATCTGTTGATGGGCACCTCGACTGATTCCAACTTTTGGCAATAGTTAACAATGCCACTATGATCATTGGTGTGCATATATCTGTTCATGTCTTTGCTTTCAGTACTTCTGGGTATATACCTAGCAGTGGAATTGCTGGATCACATGGAAGTTCTATAGATAGGTTTTTGAGGAACTGTCAAATTGTCCTCCCCATTGGCTTGACCATTCTGCACTCCAACCAGCAGTGAATGAGCGTTCCCATTCCTCCACATCCTCTCCAACACTTATAATCAGCCATGTTTTTTTGATAGCCATGATTCTAATGGGTGTTAGATGATATCTCATGGTAGTTTTGATCTGCATTCCCCTGATAGTCAGCCAATTTGAGCACCTTTTCTTGTGCTTTTTAGCCATTTATATTTCTTCCTAGGAGAAGTGTCTTTTCAGCTCACTTGCCCATTTTTTAAATGGGTTGTCTTTTGTTGTTGTTGTTGTAGGATTTCTTTATATGTGCAGGATAATAATTTATCAGATATATGGTTGTCAAATATTTACTCCCATTGGATAGGCTGCCTTTTTACTTTCTTGATAATGTCCTTTGAGGTGCAAATGTTTTTAAGTTTGAGGAGATCCCATTTATCTACTTTTTCTTTTGCTGCTCGTGCTTTGGGTGTGAAGTTCATTAACCATTTCCTATTACAAGGTGTTGTAGATGCTTCCCTACACTATCTTCCAAGGTCTTTATGATCTTTGCTCTTATACGTAGATCTTTGATTCATCTTGAGTTGATTTTTGTATAAGGTATGAGGTCGTGATCCTCCCTCATTCTTTGGATATGGATATCTAGGTCACCAAGCACCATTTGTTGAAGAGGCCATTCTCTCCCAACTGAGTATGCTTGGTGACCTTGTTGAATATCAGATGACTGTATACCTGAGGAATGTATCAGAACTCTCAGTTCGGTTCCAGTGGTCACTGCGTCTATCCTTGTGCCAATATAATGCAGTTTTGACCACTGTAATATTGTATTATGTTTTAAAATCAGGTAGTGTGATACCTCCAATTTCATTTTTATTTTTCAATATATCCTTGGCGATTCTGGGCCTCTTACCCTTACAAATAAATTTTGTAATTAGTTTTTCCAATTCATTAAAATATATTGTGTTGATTTTTATTGGGATTGAATTAAATCTGTAGATTAGTTTGCATTGGATAAACATCTTAATGATGTTTAGTCTTCTTATCCATGAACAGGGAATGTTCTTCCATTTATTTAAGTCTTCTTTGATTTCCTTAACAATGTTGTGTAGTTTTCTGTACATAAGTCCTTTCCATCTTTAGTTAAATTTATTCCTAGGCATTTGATTCTTTTAGTTACTATTGTAAATGGTTTTTTTTTTTCTTGATTTCCTCCTCAGATTGCTTGTTATTGGTGTACAGAAATGCTACTGATTTTTAAGCATTGATCTTATAGCCTGCGAATATACTGAAGTCATTTATAAGTTCTAGAATATTTCTTGTAGATTTCTCAGGGCTTCCTATGTATAGTATAATGGCATCTGCAATTAGTGAAATTTTTACTTCTTCCTTTGCAATTTGAATGCCTTTTATATCTTTTTCTTGCCTCTGTGCTCAAGCAAGTACTTCTAAGGCAATGTTAAATAGGAATGGTGATAGTGGGCCTCCTTGTCTTGTTCCTGATGTTAGAGGGAAAGCTTTTAGGATTTCACCATTGGAGATAATCTTATCTGTCAGTTTTTCATATATACCATTTGTCATGTTTAGAAAGTTTCCTTCTATTCCTATCTTTTGCAGTGTTTTTATCAGGAAAGAGTTCTGTATATTGTTGAATGCTTTTTCTGCATCTATAGAGATAACCATGTGTTCATGTTTTTTTTTTCTTTCAATCAGTTTATGTGGTGTATTACATTGATTGATTTTATTACTTGAACAATCCTTGGGTACCCGGGATGAAACCCACTTGTTCATGGTGTATAATTCTTTTGATAAGTTGTTGAATGCAGTTAGTAAGCATTTTGTTGAGGATTTTAGCATCTAGGTTCATTAGAGAGGTTGGTCTGTAATTTTGCTTTCTTGTGGCATCTTTGTTTGGTTTTGGTATTAGGGTAATATTGGCATTATAGAATGAGTTAGGTAATGTTCCTTATACTTCTATTTTTTGGAAGAGCTTAAACAAGATTGGCATTAGCTCTTTCCAGAATGTTTGGTAGAATTCAACTGTGATAACATCTGGTGCTGGGCTCTTCTTAGTTGGGAGGTTTTTGATGACCAAGTCTATCTCTTTACTTGTAATTGGACTGTTGGGTTCATCAATTTCTTCTTTCATCAATGTAGGCTGCTTGTGAGTTTCTAAGAATTTTCCATTTCCAATTAATTATCATTCTTGTTGGCATATAATGATCTTGTTATGATACTCTATTTCTATGGGATCAGTGGTGAGATCCCTTTTCTCATTTCTTATTTTGTGTATTTCCATCTGCTCTCTCTTTTTTGTTGTTGTTGTTAATATGGCTACGAGTGTGTCAATTTTATTGATCGTCTCGGAGAACTAGCTTTTGGTCTTGTTTATTTTTTCTAGTGCTTTCTTATTTTCTGTTTCATTTAGTTCTGCTAAAATCTTTGTTTCTCCCTCTTTCTACTTTCTTTGGGGTTAGCTTGTTGTTGTTTTTTTAATTTCTCCAGGTGTGCCATTAGGACTTCATTTTAGCTCTTTCTTCTTTTTCGATATATACATATGGCTATGAATTTCCCTCATGGTACAGGTTTGTCTGCATTCCATAAGTTTTGGTGTGTTGTGTTGTCATTTCATTTGTTTCTAGGTAGTTACTAATTTCTTTTGAGGATTCCTTCTTGACCTATTGTTTGTCTAAGAGTGTGTTGTTTAACTTCTATATCTTTGTGCCTAATCTGGTTCTCTGGCTCTTAATAATTTCCAATTTCATTCCATTGTGGTCAGAGAAATTGCTTTGTAAAATCTCAATATTTCTGAATAAATTGAGGATTGTACTGTGGCCTAGAATGTGGTCTGTCTTGGATCACGATCCATGTGCACTTAAGAAGAATGTATATCTCACTGTATTTGAATGTAGTGTTCTGTGTAAGTCTATTAGGTCCAGATCATCTAATGTATTATTCAGAGTCTTTGTTTCTTTATTGATTTCTTGTCAAGATGTTCTGTCTTATGCTGATAATGATGTATTAAAGTTCCCCACTATAATTGCAGATGCAACTATGCCTCAACTTAATCTTTCCATTGTTTCCCTCATGTATTTTGAGGCACCCTGATCAGGTGCATAAATGTTTATGAATGTTCTTTCTTCTATATATATATAGTGTACATGTTTGTCTCTTACAAAAGTTTTGCAATTAAAGTCTATTTTGTCTGATATTAGAATAGCTTCTCCTGACTTTTTTGGTTATTGTTTCCTTGCAAATTTTTTTTTCAGCAATTGATTTTCTGCCTCCTTGAATCCCTGGGTCTAAGGTGGGTTTCCTGTAGACAACATATAGATGGGTCACATTTCCTTATCCATTCTGCCAGTCAGTATCTCTTGCCTGGTGACTTTAATACATTAACATTCAGTGTTATTACTCTCAAGGAATTTCTTACATAAGCCATATTTTCTTTGGGTTTATGTATGTCATATGTTGTTTTTATTTCTCCTTTTGTCATTTTAGTTGTTCTTACACTCTCCTCCAACTATCTCTCTCCTGTTTTTCCTTTCAACCTGCAGAACTTCCTTTAGTATTTCTTGAATGGCAAGTTTCTTATTGGCATAGTCTCTCAATTTCTGTTTATCTGTGAATATTTTGAACTCTCCATCATTTTTGATTACCAGCATTGCTGGACAGAGAATTCTTGCTTAGAATTTTTTTGTGTTTTAATACCTTGACTATGTCATACCACTGCCTTCTTGCCTCCATGATTTCAGATGTGAAATCAGCACTTAATCTTATTGTGCTTCCCTTGTATGTGATGGCTCTCTTTTCTCTTGCTGCCTTAAATATTTTCTCTTTGTCTTAAGCATTGGATATTTTGATGAGTATATGTCTTCTAATAGGCCTGTTGGCCTGTTGGCATTTATACTGTTTGGGGTATGCTGTGCTTCCTGGACATGTATGTTCATCTCCTTCTATTGGGTTGTGAAGTATTCAGCCTTTATTTCCTTCAACACTCCTTCTGTTCCCTTTCCCTTCTCTTCTCACTCTGGGATGCTTATCATGCAATTGTTTGTGCGTTTTGTGTTGCTGTTTAAGTCCCTAAATCCTTGTTGGATTTTTTCTGTCTTTTTATCTATCTGTTCTACTATCTGTTTGATTTCAGATGTACTGTCTTCCACATCACTGATTCTTTCTTCTGCCTGCTCAGTCCTGCTGTTATGTGATTCCAGTGTCATTTTGATTTCTTGGATGGTGCCATTCATCACCATGATGTCCGTTATCTTTTTATGTATGTTTATAATTTCTTCAGTATGTTCTCCCAGTGTCTTCTTAATATCCTTAATCTCTTTCTTCACTTCATTAAGTTGGTCCATGATATTTGTTTGGAAAGCTATGATTAGTTGTTTGATGTTCTGCATCTCTTCCTGGTTTTTCATTTGTTCACTGGGACTGGTCCATGTCATCCTATTTCTTTGTATGGTTTGTAATTTTTTGTTGCCCTCTATTCTTCTTTGTATCTTGATGGGTTGATTCAGTTGATTAGGTTCTCTCTCTGTTCTAGAGTTTTAATAAGTTTCTGGTTTTGTATGTGTGTTAAGTTTTCTCTTTCACACTATCTTCTTCTTGTCTTATTTCCTTGCTCTTTTCTATGTTCCCTTGAAGGAAAAAGATTAGGACCAGAGAAAATGAAAGAGGTAAGAAAAGAAAAAGGATAATAGTAATGATAATAATAAATGTTAGAAGAGGGGCCGTATAATACTTAGTAATATGAATATTTAACTCACGTAAGCAGTGTAGAGTAATAGGATAAAAAAGTAGTGTATAAATTGGTATAAATTGGGAAACCAAGTAGAGAAAAATATATAGAATGATTTAAAAGGCAAGATTAAGAAAGAGAAAGAATTAGAAAAGACAGAAATAAAAAGTTAATTAAAAAATAAAACAGAATAGACAAGATAAAAATAGAAACCAGAAAAATTGAGAGCTAAATAAAGAAAGGTGGAATGTAAGACACAACAGAACACATAAGATATAAAGATGAATGAAGGAAAAGAGATAGCACTGGTAGACAAAATAAGTATAAACAAAAAAATTGGAAATGATGGAAGAAGTGCATCAAAGAAGAAAAAAGCCAGAGCACATAATTTTAAAAATGGTGGGGGGTGGGGAGGAAAGAGGAAAGAAAAACAAGAAACAAACAAAAAAAAATATCAAACACACAAGCAAGTAGTAAAAAAAAAACAACTAAGGAATAACAGCATTCCTTCTTAGGCCCCTGTGGAGTTTCTCAGAGTGTCAGTGTTCATCAATCAATTATCCTGCAGCCTTCTCTTTGCAGGTTTTGAAGTGGGTTTTAGCGAGTAAACAAAGTAAATTTAAAAAATATATACAATCATTTTTATGAAAAATAAGGGACCCAAGAGAAGGCAATAAAATTACTGATATCTATGTTTTCCATGCCCTAAATTATCAGTGGGATATTTGATATCCCAGTGAATCACTACTCTAAGAGGAGCCAGGAATTGAAATAGGGACCTCTTATATTCAAGGCAGAAATTCCTCCACTGAGCTAAAATTTCTCATTGGGTCAGTTAGCTCTTCAGAAACCTATCCAGTCACTTTCCCTTGCGCAGGTTTGACTCTCCTAAGGCAGCGGGATTCAACAGGCTGTGTGAGCAGATCTCCCCTCCCCTCTCCTGGTCAGGTTGAGTTCCCTTTTGAAATTCAAATGGGGCCCTGGCTGACTGAATTCACCAACAGAACTGAGTTTCAACCCTCTTCTAGACCACCCCCTCCTCTCAGGTGACCCTAAATAGGCTTTTGGAAACTTATTAAGTGCTTCCTACTGCCTTGCTTCCTGTAATTTTGATAGTTTTCAGCATGGAAGTAGTCAATTGCCTGACTCTACCCTCTCACAGGCCAAGATTCTCTATGCCAGTGTGGTTTGTTAAATCCACCAGCAATGACTGGTGAAGTAGGATGTTCCATTGATGGGCCCTTGAAATACAGGGTTTTGCTTGTGAGCATTTGCTCCTGAAATTGCAACTTAGCCTGGTGTTGTAGGGTGTTTAAGTTACCTCCTGAAAGCTTCCATGTTGCTTTGAATAAAAGGAGGAACAGGTAAAGACAAATGAGTTTATATAGATAAGAGACTTCAAAGTGAGTCAGGAGGTCATCAGAGAGGCAACCCTTTTGCTTATCTCAGCTTATCTCATAGACTGACAAAGTAGATACTACCACAAATAAAGGGGTTCCTGAGGGCTCTGGAGACACCCAAGATCTACGGTCATGGCAGACAGCTATGGAGTTTAGTGCCTTGCCAGTGGCTCTAATTTGGAGTTTGTGCTCCCAAATGTGACAGAGTTGGACTCAGATTTGAGTTCTCTACACATGCATCTTCTGTTTCTTTTATTTGAACAAAATTTGGTGCTGGAGTTGGTAGGTGTACATCCAAGAGACTTTAATCTCTGGGTTGTCCATGAAATTAAATTCATGTCCATGAAATTCAACAGTGTTACAATACCTACTCTCCATTTCATTGGACTCACCCAGGACAACTAAAAAGGAGATAATGATTGACAACAACCATCCCAGGGAACCTAGAGAGTCCACAACTGAAAGCAAGAGAGTTCCATCCATCTGCCCCATGGAATCAAAACCTCATCTCAATTAGAGTTGGAGTGGGCAACAGCATCCCAGAATCCTCAGAATTCGGGAATAAACTATGGACTAAAGTAGACATACTGGTATTCTACTATAGACTTATTGTGATTCTAGTAATGGAAAAAACTATATCATTCATGTGGAGGCATTGACCACTAGAGGTTCTGAGGGCAGGGAGAGGCAAACACAGGTGAAATATGGGGGCATATTGGAGACTTGGGGATTTTCCTGAATGACATTAAAATGAAAGATACAGGCCAATACATATTTTGCCATAACCTGCAAAATGTGCAGGAGACAGTGTAAACTACATTGTGAACTATAATCCATGCTTAGTGGCAATGTTTTAAAATGTTTTCATTAATTTTACTGAATGTACCACAATAATGAAAGATGTTTTTAATGTGGGAAACTGTGGGAGTTGTAGGAAGCAGGGCATTTGGGAATCCCCTATATTTTTATGTAATAGTTATGTAATCTAAATACCTTTTAAAAATATATATATGAAATATATTTAAAAGAAGAAAAATAGGTAAATATGGAATTCATCAATTAAAATCTTTATATCTCAAAGGACACTCTTAATAAAGTGAAAAGACAATCTTAAGAAAAGAGATACAGGTACTGGAAAAGCAACTTTCAACATTTGGAAATGATACATTGGCAACTGAATACCTATTTTTAATGAGTAGGCTGCTAGGAGGCTAGTTGATACCTAACAAATTTGTAAAATTCAGTAGCCACTTTGAATTGTGTCATTATGGACATTCACAATATTGTGCTACCGTCAAATCTATCTAGTTCCAGAAATGTTCATCATCATGGGAGCTCTTTCATACATTATTCAAAACTATGTTCTCATTAGTTGAAAACTATAAATATATGGTTGCCAGATAGAAAAAGCAGTAACATTCAAATATACTGTTAAAGACCTTTAGAAAACAGAGCAGAATCATTTCAAATATTAACAAAAATATTAAACTCTTGGAATAGAGAATGGAAATATGTAAATACTCAATAAATGAAAGGAAATATAGCTAAAATATATTCACATCACCATGACACAAGCACTATGCTGTATTTGACATGCATTTGCGTATTTTGTTATCATCACCATTGTTTCAATTTAGCAGATGATAATATTTTTACAGTGGTGTACCCATTACATCAATGAACATTTATAGGTTTCAGGTAAATATTCTACACTCTGGAAATGATTTTGCATGCATTTTCTCCTTTAATTTAATCCTCACAATCGCCCTTTGAAATTGACTCTATCATTATCCTCATTACAAAAGTGAAAACTGGGGCAGAAGAATATTAAATAACTGAATGTTAGAAAGTGTGTGAGGTGCTTGCAAGTGCTAATTACACGGATCCAAGAAAATGTTTCTTGTGCCAATGAATGAGTGATCGAGATTTTACAGGTAATCGATACAGGAGAATCCATGAATGGGTAGTCTGGAGGCAATTTTAATAGCTACAATAAAATATCTAATAGAGTTGTGTAAGAATTGCTTGAGAGATGCTCAGACTGAAGAAAAGGCTTAGAATTTTCTTCTAGACCAGAGAGGTAGAAAAGATGGTACAGCGAACTGCACAACTGTGTGCAATCTTTAAGTGGATGGCTCAGCATTTTGTTAACCCAAGTAGTCCCATCAGAGATCATGTTCTGAGAG
>JAQZBX010083847.1:0-13340 GCA_029593785.1 Cabassous unicinctus | reverse complement strand
CAGGAGAAAGGTCTCATCCCACCAGCCCAAGAATTCGGGGGGTGGGGGTGGGGCGGGAGGGGCAGGCAGCACAGGCTGCTTCAAACTAGCCCAGGCCTCTGCTCAGACTGCAGGACCCCGGGCAAGGCCGAGGAGCCTTAAGTTCAGTTTTCACACCCCAACTTCAGTTCCCACGGGCCTGACAGCTGAGTTGTGAGGCAGCAGGTCTGTCAGGGGACACAGCCCAGGCAGGGAGGACTACTGGGGAAAGCCCAGGGGAAAGGGGCTGTCAGCCAGGGGCACTGCAGAGATTCTGACCAAACCAGGAAGCCCTGGACCATGAGTTAGAAAAACTCAGCTTCAAGCACAGTGTAACCCCAGGACCAAGGGACCTTGTCCGGAGGCCAAGGTCCCCAGGATCCTGACCCCTTCTTCCTGCCAGAATGTCACATAAGCTGCTGTCATCTGCCCATACATCCTGGCATCATTTTAGTGGGAGCAGCCTTGGGGGAGGCAATCTGAGAACTGAGCATTTTCATCCAAGAGAAACCGAGCGCTGTTTATCGGGACAGGTCAAACTGTCTGGTCCCACTACATCTACATCAGTTTGAACACTTCATTGTTTTTCTCACTAATCATCAGGTGGGGGGTTGGGAGAAAGGCCAGATTACTGACGGACAAAATAAGGAAATTACTTTTTTCCCCTGGCACAGATGGACGGCAGAGTGTGGAGAAGCCTGTTACACACACACACACACGCACGCACAGACACACACACACACACACACACAGCCCCCACTGAAATGCCAGCTGGCCTTCCCAGCTAAAGGCAATGTGACCCCAGTAAGGACAAGTCCTGGCCTTCTGGACCCCAGACTGCCCCTCTCCAGATGCTGGCGACACGAGGTTGTTGGAGAAGGGTTTCCCTTCAGCCTAAGTGCATCCAGCAGCTTCTTGGCTCCCACACACACGAGGCCCCCTTCTCCTGGGTTAGATGCGCTCTTTTCCAGGGATGAATGAGATTTTGATTCCCTGTTTTCCAGTCCCTTCCTGTCCAGTCCAGAGAAGCTTGCGTTTAGGGCTCCCAGCCCTGGCCACTGCCTCAGGGGCTGTTTGGACCCCTCCTTTCCCTGACCCCCTTCCTGCCCACGGAGGCGGGAATGTGGGGTGCGAATTGAGTGAAGAACTGCTCCAAGGTCCACACCGAGGCAGGGCGGGTGGGGTTGGGGGGAGGAGATTCGCACCTGCAGAGGGCGATGCTACCCCCTGCTGGTGGCGCAAAGAGAAAACAGCCCAGCTGGGGAAGCATGTTCCTTGAGCCTGCAGCATAATCACTTCCCTTTCTCCAAAGCAGTGTCTCACCTATTCCCTCTCATCCCTATTAGGTCATCTGGTATGCTGGTTGGAGCAAAATCATCATCCCATTTTATGAATGAGGAAACCGAGACCCAAGTAAGAGGAGAATGCTGCCTGAGTTCACGTGATCCGGCATCACCTAAAGGTTAAAACTTAGTGCCCAGTCTCCCAGCCAAGCGCTGTGTCCCTACTCAGTGCACAGCCCAGGAGGGGAGCGGCAACCCCAACCTCCAGGGAGATGGGGTGAAGGGAGGGGGCAGCAAGTCCATCCTCCAGCCGAGGCTGGGGCACCTGAGCAGGGACAGCGCTTCCTCAAATTGCGCCTGCTCGTTTCCGCCTCTGCAGCGCCATCTTCTGGCGGCCAGGGGACCCTGCCCGATGCCCATCCTCCATATCCCACCCCCACCCCCACGCCCGCCACCCCATCCGGCAGAGACCTCAGGCTTATGGCCTCCCTGGCTCCCCGGTTCCCTATCTCCCAGGGTCTGGGTCCTGGCACTGCCCTGCGAACCCGTGGGCTCTCCTACCCAGGCTCCCCATACTCGGCTCCCTGGCACCCACCCACCTGACAAAGATGCCCAGACTGTCCAGAATCTACCCAGCCCCGTCTTGGGTCGCTTCCCAAAGGCTGCTCAAGTGACGGCCGGACAGTGAGAGATGACAGAGTGGACAGAGCCAGCGCTAGAGTCGGAGGCCCCTGTCCTCCCAAGGCCCCACCCTGAGGAGGTCACCCCGGCCCACACCTCGATCTCTTAATCACATCACTAAGAAAAACGTGCTGAGAGGGGCTAGGGAGCAAAATATGAAGCCATGAGAAAACAATGGAAGATAAAGTCTATTTAACTGATCTCAGGCCCAGCAAAGTGTCTTTCCAAGCAGAGGAGATCACACTAGGAGAGGTGCACCTTAGTGAAACGTTGAAACCAGTACATCCAAAGTATGTCAGAATTAAAGGCACACAGCCTTCCGGCGAAAGACTTTTCAACACCAAGGAGAACACTTAATATTTTTTCCATGAATTGCCTTTTAATGTCCTTGCTGCTTTTTCGCTAGGGATATTAGGTTGTTGTTTATGTATTAAATAGGAAAAGATTACCTATTTTGAACCCTTTTAATTTCAAATCTGTGATTGTATTATCTATTAAATAAAAACAAGAAAAAAACGACATTTTAAATAAAGTCAAACTAAATATTTCAATTGATGCTATTTGAATAGTTGAGGGTCGAAAACTTAATTCCAAAAGAAGAAGAAAATAACATTCCAAAGGGGAATTTCTGTCACAGCCCTCAGCCCAGAGACCAGGGAACAGTAAACTCATAAAGTTGGCAAAATTTGTCTTCAGCAGCCCCCCTCCCCTGCTTTCTGCTTCCCTATCCCACTTCCAAGCACTCCTCTTTCCCAAAGCCCTCCCGAGCTCTCCTTCACTCTCTTTTACCATCAGAATCTGCTTCCGGGTGGGCTTTGATAAGCTCACCCATGCTAGGGGGCTGAGGCTGCCTGGAGGAGCTTTCCACCCCAAGAATCTCCAGCCTTTGGGTTCAGTCACCACCTTATAATCTGACATCAGTGCTGCAGGTCAATCCTGCTGTTAAGCAGTTGATACATAGCAAGTAAAGGTTTGCTGTTGTTGATGCTTTCTTATTTTATTTTATTTTTATTTTTCAATGAGAAACTAATAGGGCTGGGGCCATGGGATGAAGCCTGGGGTACAAAATGGTGGTAACAGAGCAGCTCCCAAAGGCCAGCCTCCTCGGAGGCATTCTCCCAAATGGCAGGGTCAGCTGGAGTAAGTCTGGGTACCTTTTCTGTGGCCCCAGCTGTGGATGCCCTGTGGCCAGCAGGTGGGCAGACAGGCAGCCGCTGGGGTCCGCCATCACTTCCCCGGCTCAGGGCACCCCGGATTCCTAACCCTCCTCTTTGCTCTCCTGCTTTTTCCATCCCCAGGCCTTCACTTGCCCAAACAGCCCGAGCCCCCTCTCATCCACACTCGCCATAGTGGAGCCACTTCCCAATTTTACTGAAGTGTTTTGAACACACTGGGAAGTGATTTGGGGATACGGCCATTATTCATGCCAAGCTGCGCTGGGAGGTCACCCTTCCCGCCAGGACCCTGCATTGGACCCCATGCCGCAAAGGACCTTGCTGCCAAACATCCCACCACGGCCTTGCACCAATCCCATCCGGGAGCCCTTCTCCCCTCTCTCATCTTGGCCTGGCGGAGTCCGGGAAAGGCAGACAGCTACAGACTGGCCCCGGGTTGCCCTGAAAGCTGAAGATGGAATACCCCTGGCTGACCCGCCCTGCAGCGGGCGCTGCGCGGGGTCGAGCGCGGAGGGGAGCCTTCTAAGGCAGAGCCACAGCGCCACCTCGTGGTAGAGAGCCGCCTGCGCAGCCCAGGTCAGAGCCGGCCCAAAGAAACCGTCTAGGTGCTTCTTCCTTACCCCACTTCACTTCCAGGCTCTGGGCTCTTCCCCAGATCCCAGGACAGCCCCATCCCCGAGGACTGAGGACAGTTGTCAAGCTAAGGCCCCGGCCACACCTGTGACGCCCACAGCAAAACACCTAGGCAGGGCCTAGGCTTCTGTGTCAGGCAGAATTTGAGACACTCTCTTCCACTTAGCAGGTGGAATTAGCTGGGCAATTAGTAACTTCACTGAGCTCTGGTGTCCTGGTCTCTAAAATGGGAGTAATGAAAAGGCTGCTGGAGGAATAAATTAGGCAATAAAGAACCTACAGCAGTTCTGGCTTTTTGCCTGCATTCAGTAAATAAGCAACGGTTTCCTTTCGCTTCTGCGTCTGAGTTTACTGCCTGGAAAACCTGGACCCATTCAAAGGCAGGGCGAAGGGGACAGCCAAAAACCAGGGCCTATGATGAGAAACTGTTCTACCTCAGTGCCTCCAAGAAACCATTCCTAGCTACTTCATTCATCTCCAATTTGTCTCTCTGAGCTCCTTCAGTAGGGCAACCAACCCAGCCATTTTGCTGGGAGCTGAGGTTGCTCCTGGCATGTGGGGCTTTGAGTGCAGCTGGGGGAGCTCCGGCAAGCCAGGACAAGGTGGTCACCCTCATCCTTATCTGCCCCCTCCATCTAGTTTGAGGGCTACATAAGTTACACAACAGAATCCCTGCAGCTGTAGGGCAGGAATCTGCATTGTAACACACTCCCCATGTTATTTTCACAAAAACATCTGCGAGCTTCTAATCAACACTGCGGTTGTTTTCTCATTGGTCTCTAGTGTCAACGCTGCTCCTCAACTACACCATAAGCTCCCAGTGACACAGCATGCACCCAGGGATGCGATCTTGGCAATACCCTAAAGAACCTTCTAAAATTCAGGCTCCAGACCTGCATCTGGAAAGTAATGAACAGCAACTGGACATATGTTCTCTACTCAGCTTTAGAGCCTGTACCCATGTGTTGCTTCTCTTTTATTCTTTCATTCATCCATTATTTGTTGAGCACCTAGTGGCTTAGCACACTCAATAGGAACTGATATCTTAGTGATGGGAGATAAACAATATATACTTATATAAACATGATAATTTTAGATAGTAGTAAATAGAATAAAAGAAAGGGACAAAAAGGGACTACGTTAGAAGACATCTTTAAGAAGGTGATGTTTGAGCTGATATCTGAAGGTTGATGAGCCCACTACCCTAAGATATGGAAGAAGGTATTCCAGGAGAAGGAATGGGCAATTGCAAAGGCCCTGAGGCAGATACAAGGAATAGAAAGACTAGAGTGGCTGGAGCTGAGTGAGCTAGGACAGTGAGGGGAACTGAAGCTGGAGACAGTGCAGGCACATGGGGAGTAAAACCCATTGCAGGCCTTCGCGTTTTACTCTCCATGCAATAGAAAGCCATCGATGGTTACATGGGGATGCCAGGATTCGATCTGAGTTATTGAGGGTTCATTTAGACTCCTGTGTGGAGAAAGGTCTGGAAGGTGACAGGAAGTGGAAGTAGAGAGCCAATTAATAGGCTCCTGCAGAGTCTAAGCAGGAGATGACAGAAACTGCAGATGTAGAAAAGTGCAAGGATTCAGATACATTCTGGAGGAGAGCACAGGACTTGCTGATGGGTAAGTGAAGTGGGGAGTGAAAGGGAACAGTCAAGGCCATCTCCTAAGTGTTTCCACTTGAGAACTCAGGTGCACAGATGATAGGGTCATTTTGTGAGATGCCAAAGACTGGGGGAGGGGCATATTTGAGAGGGGGAAAAAATCAAGAGTTCTGTTTTGAATATATTCAGTTTGAGATGCTTATGAGTCACCCAAGTGGAGATGGTCAGTGGACAGATGGAGAGGGCTGGGGTTGTACAAAGGCACAAATACCTACATATTAACTTTATCCCCAGGCCAGTTTAGCAGATTGCAAAGGTTACAGTAACTTTTAGTCCAGGTTCTTTTACTTTCTGATAGGAATTCTTATTCAGAAATTTGAAAAATTGATCATCAAAGTAATGACATTTTGCACAATAACAACTGCATTAATCAAGACTCCTTTTGGTTACAGATGACAGACAATTCTAACTGGCTTTATGCAAAAAGGGTTTTGTTTTTTTTCTTACGCACTCAAAACACAGAAAGGGTACGGGTGAAACTAGTCTTAAGAATCAGAGACTCAAACATCCTCAGATGTCTATACCTTTTGTCCCTGCTTTTCTCTAAACATAGCCTTCATTCTCCCTGGACAAATATTTCAAGAAGTCCAGAAAGATGGCTGCAGGAGCTTCAGAAAACTCCAGGTTTATATCCTTTATGTTTCTAAACAGAAAGAAAAGGACTTTTCCCAGCCAGCTCAGCAACTTCCATGGAAGAAATCTGATTGGTTTATTCTGGGTCATATGATGATCTCTAAATCTACCAGTGTGGCCAGAAGAATGATGTACTCTGACTGGCCCAGGCTGGTCATGTGTTCCTTGTGGTCAGAGGAGCCTGAGTGTTACCAGAAGAAAGCGGGAAAGGATGCTGGGCAGGTAGTAATGAAATCTACTGCACAATAGCACTTTTCTAAAAATAGAACTAAGACTCATAACTAAAAGAGCTCCTGAAGCCCCACTGACGTCCCAACCAATGCAGAACTCTATTCTACAATATTCCAGCTTACATTCAGTCACTTTAAAGCTGGAAAACACACTCCTTCACCAGTCAACCCATCCCATTTCTCAACAGAGCTAATCATTTTAAAAATAAATTTGCTTCTTTTTGCCCATTGACTCTAGATTTAAGTTTGTGTTCTTTTCTCTAGGTCAACACTGAATATGCCTCTTCCTTCTTTCACAAATATTTGACAGCAGCTCATATATCTCTCCTTAGTGTTCTCTCCAGGATCATATTCCTTGGAGTTTTAACTGTGGTCACCATGGATGGCTTGTTGTTATGGGGACAGGGAGGAGAATCTAGTTCCCTCAATCATTAAGACCAGGGGTTGTAGTACCAAGGACTCTGTGAGCAAAGGCAGGGAACCAACTTAAGGAGGAAAAGCTCCTTACCCCACCAGGCTTTCCCAGGGAGTAGACAACCCCAGCTGCCTGCCTATGCTCCTAGGGGACATTCAGCCAGCAGGGACAATAAAACAATAAAAGAGAATTTGATTTTACAGTTTAAGGTTTAAAAAGGAAACAAAGAAGAAAATAGGTAAGATAAAATAAATTTAGAATTAAAAATTAAAAGGATAAATGGAAATAAATGAAAAGGCTGAGGACAGAAAAAAAGATGAAACATGAAAGGTTTAAAGGAAAAGACTATACTCATTAGCAAAATATTTTTAAAGGAATGAAATAGTTCAGACAGAAAAAGTTACAAAAAAGCAAAGTATAATGTGTTCTGCGTTATTGTTTATGTCATATATTAGTATATTTTCATTGGTTCTTATTATGCATTCTGTGGAAGCCCATAACAAAGTGTTATCCAACTGCACCTTACAGTAAGCAATTGCACTTATATTTTTGTAAAAAGAATAATTAAGAGGCATTCAGACAATAAAATTATAATCAGTTAAATAAAAAGATGATTTCTAAAGTGACTTTTAACATAAGACTAAAGATAAAATAGAAATAAGTTAAGCTGAAGGCAGCAGTACAGAGTCTAAAGACCAGAAGTACCAAGGAGGGCTGAGTAGGAGTCTTGCAGGCTCTTCCTGAGTCTGGGGTTCTCTTCAAGGCACCTCTGAAAGCTGAGATCCTCAGCCATCCATGCCTTGTGTCAGAGCCTCCAGTAAGTCCTATTTCCTTGGGTATCTATGGGGGAAAGGCATATAGCAATGCCTCTCTGGAAGTGGGAGACACTTGCATGCCCCATCTAGCATGGGTCAGCCCAGGACTTTCCACCATTTCTCTGATGATGTGGTTTCCTAAATCCTCACTCTTGTAGATTATCACATCAGGAACCCTCTTAAAATGTGATTTCATGCATCTAGAAAAGGATATATGTATCAGCCCTTGGACCAGCAATCCCACTTCTGGAATCTACTCCAAAGATACACTAGCACAATATTTTAAATGATCTATCTATAAAGCTCTTCATTATAGCACTGTCTACAAAACCAAAGACTGGAAGCAATCCAATGTTCATCAGTAAAGAACTGGTTGAATAAATGGTGGTATGTCCACATAAATGGAGTACCATGCAGCTGTGATGAGGAATGAGGAGAATTTCTATTTACAACTTTGAAATTCTCTTCAGAGCACACTGTTAGTGAAACAAGCAAGGAGTATAACAGCTTTTGTGTAAGAAGGGGAGGGAGTAGGATACAACCATATGTGTGTATTTGCTTATACTTTTTAAAAGAAACATTGGAAATAAACCAAAAACTAACTTTAAAAAATGATACCTATAGAGTGAAGGAGGAAACAGAATGGAAGAGAAAGGTTCCAAAGCTAGAGTTTTCTGAATTAACCATGTTTTATAGTTTTGACTTCAGAAGCATGTAAATGTTTCAGATAAATAAGCTGTGATGGTTAGGCTAATGTGTCAACTCGGCCAAGTAATTGTGTCCAAGTGTTTGGTCAAGCAAGCACCAGGCTAATTGTAATACAAGAGCATTTATGGACTTCGGTCACCAATGAGTTTACTACATGGATGGCTGATTACATTTGCATCAATCAGGGAGATTGTATCAGCAGTGGGTGATGCTTTTATCCAATCAGTTGAATGCCTAAAAAGGGGAAGTGATTTCAGCATTAGCTCGTCTTTGGACAGCCAACTTCTCTCAGAAGCTCATCAAGGACCTTTCAAAGGACTTTCATCAGAGGCCCTGGTTTGCAGCCTGCCTGCGGAACCTGGACTTGTGCATCCCCACTGTCGCATGAAAGACTATTATAAAATCTCATATTATTGACAGATATCTCTTGTTGATTCTGTTTCCCGAGAGAACCCTAATACATAAGCTAAAACTAATTTTTTTTAAAAAGCAATCCCTAAAAATATAAATCAAACTGAATCAACTGACATCCACTGTATAGCAAATTGGTGACACAGTCATACAGAGAAAAATTCTTTGACTTTAAAATCTAGTATTTTGATTTTACATCCCTAGTAAAATATATACTAAAGACAGAAAAAACTAGCTAAGGAATTTTAAATGGCATCCAATAATCTTATTGTCAGAAATAATATTGATATTATTAGTTTGAAATTATATGTGTATAGTACAATAAAGCAAATAAATAATTATGTTAAAGTTGTGCAGAACTAATATTTTTAGAAAAAGATTCAAATATAAAATTAAAAGATGTAAATTCTGTCATCTTAAATTTGAAACAGCATAAACTCAGACTTCATTTTTCTCTCTATTAAAAAAATATGTATTGGGGGGGCGGATGTGGCTCAAATGGTTGGGCGTCTGTCTCCCAAATGGTTGGGCATCTGTCTCCCATATGGAGGGACCTCGGTTGGATCTCCAGGACCTCCTGGTAAAATTTTTTTTTTAAATGTATTTACTTTTTCTGTTGACTGAAAAGGCCTAGAAAACATGGCAAAAAAAGGAGTAAAATAAGCAACCCTAGCTCACAGATTGTGGTCTTGAAATAACATTTCCCAACAAACGGAACCAGATTCCCTGGGGAAATGGTTGATTATAGGTTTGAAGGCGGAAGTTAACCAAACACTTTTTGGAATATCTTTTGTTGTTGGAAAACAAAGACACTATCAAAGACCTGAGATAATGTCAAAGGACTCAGGAGGCAACTTGATGTAACTTCCACTGGCCAAACATGGGACAAATCCAGGATCAAAAATGATAACAGGATCAATTAATCAAGAGGACATAATAATTCTAAACATTTATGCACCCAATAACAGAGCTTCACGCTACATGAAGGTGAAAAAGATAGAGCTAAAAGGAGAAATAGAAAAATCCACAATTGCCTGGTCATTTCCATGCCCTTATAATTGATAGAGCAAGTAGGCAGAATATCGGTAAGAATATAGAAGACTTGAATGACCCTATAAACCAACTTGATAGAGTTGAACACTCCATGCAACAAAGTACAATATATATTCTTTTCAAGTCACCAGAACATTTATAAAGATTAACCATTTTGGGGGTCATAAAACAGGTTTGAGAAACTTAAAATTATTTAAGTAAATGCAAAGTATTACCTCTGACCACAGTGGAATTAAATTGGAAATCAATACAGAAAAATATTGGAAGCTTCTCAGATATTTAAAAACTAAGTTACACACTTCTGTGAAACCCATTGGCCAGAGAAGAAATCAAAAGGAAATTAGAAAGCAGTTTTAATTAGATGAAAATGAAAACCCAACATACAAAAATTTGTAGAAGCAATGCTTGGAGGAAAATTTATAGCACTAAATGCCTATATTGTAAGAGAAGAAAGGTTTTGAGTCAATGATTCCAACTTCCACTTTAAGAAATGAGAAAAATAACAGCAAATTTAAACAAAAGTAAGCAGGAAAAAGAATTCAATAAAATGAAAAACAGCAAAACAATAGAGAAACTCATTGAAACCAAAAGCTGGTTCATTGAGAAAAGAGCAATAAAAGTTAAAAATACCCACAAGTTACCAGCAATAGGAACTAGAGAGGAGAAATCACTACAGATCCTACAGATAATAAAAAGGTCAATAAGGGAATATTATGAATAAATTTTTGGCCAATAAATTCAAGATATTAAAAGAAACAGACAAATTTCTTGAAAGACACAAAAATACCAAAACTCATTCAAGGAAAAAATAATAAGACAGCCTGAATAGCCCTACATCTATTAAAGAAATTTAATTTGCAGGGGAAAAAATAAAAAGCCTTTCCACAAAGAAAACTGCAGGCCCAGCATACTTCACTGGTGAATTCTGCCAAACATTGAAGGAAGAAATAATACAATACTTGTTGTAGTGAATTAAAATAAAATAGAGGTTTTTCACACTATCATGCTGCCTTAGCATCTCTGAGTAACATAAGAGGCTTTTGCATTGTCATGATGTCTCAACATCTTAAACTCTATCTCAGTAACCAGCCCTGACACCTATTTATACAAGAGAAACAGTTTCTCCCTCTCCTCCTCATTTCCTATCAAAGTTTACCACCCTGCAAAAGTCAAATACAAACTCACCAACCCCACTCTTGCTTAACCACTCACTGCTGATCCTCCCACTTGACATTATAGGGCCATAGTCCCCACACCCACTATAACCTTACCCTATAGGTAACCTATAACCACCTGCTTGGTTGAGCCTACACTCCTGACATGTTTCCCTGTGTGACCCTGCAGGGCCTGTCACCCCTCTCTGTTCTAGGACCTGTGAGTACTAATAAACTTTTCTTTCATACATTTCTGGTGTCACTTGTCCTTGCCATACCTGTCTATCCATATAAAGATCAATACAATACACTTGTACACTGAAAACTACACAATATTGTTGAAAGATACTGAAGACCTAAATAAATGGAGAGATATACCAGGTTTATGGGGGTCAAAAGACTCAATATTCTTAAGAAGGAAATTCCCATTGAATTGATCAATAGATGCTACAGAATTCCTATCAAAATACCAGTGGATGTTTTCACAGAAATTGGAAAGACAAGCTTATATGGAAATGCAAAGGACCTTGAATAGCCAAACAGTTTTGGAAAAGAAGAACAAAGCTGGAGGACTTATTCAGGGTACCAGCAAGTGTTGTCTAAGCAGGTTCTCTGTTGCAAAATTAATTTTGTTCTCATAACAGCCCTTGGAAACCCAAACACGCTTTCATTTACTTAAATAGCTTATGAATCACTGACAACAAATGTAAACAGACATGAATTTATAAACTTGTTAAATATGTGTTAAAGTTATTAATAATGAGGGAGGAGCCCCTTCCCTCACATGTAACTCCTGTGATAATTATAAACTCTGTTTTACTAAGAAAAAAAACTTACTTTCCAAACTTACTATAAAGCTACAGTAATCAAGACACTGTGGTATTGGCATAAGTATAGACATATAAATCAATGACTCAGAATAGAGAGTAGAGAAATAAAATCTACACATTTATGTTCCAATTTTTTTAGGAGGTACCAGGAATTGAACCCAGGACCTCGTATATGGGAAGCAGATGCTCAACCACTTGAGCTACACCCATTCCCCAAATGGTCAATTTATTTATTTATTTTATTTTTAAAGATTATTATTTATTTTTATTTCTTCCCACCCCCTTGTTATTGCACTTGCTGTGTTTGTTCGTCTTCCTTGTTTCTTTTGGAGGCACCAAGAACCGAACCCGGGAGCTCCGATGTGGGAGAGAGGCACCTAATTGCTTGAGCCACCTCCGTTCTCTGCTTTTGTTGTGTCTCTCATTATGTTTTTCTTCTTGTGTCCCTTGTTGCATCATCTTGTTGCATCACCTTGCCATCCCTGCCTATCACGTCAGCTCACTGTCTTGCTTGTCTTCTTTAGGAGGCACCGGGAACCTCTGCTCCCTGCTTTGTTGTGTCTCTCATTATGTTTTTTTTTCTTCTTGTGTCTCTTGTTGCATCAGCATGCAACACCTGCCCATTGTGCCAGCTCACTGTCTTCTTTAGGAGGCACTGGAACTTAATCGCTTGAGCCACATCTGCTTCCCTGGTCAATTTATTTTTGACAAAGATCCTAAGGCAATTCAATCAGGAAAGAAAAATTTCTTCAACTAATGGTGCCAGAACTGGACAATCATATGCCAAAAAAATGAACTTAGACCCTTACCTCACATCATACACACAAAGTAACCTGAACTGGAGTGTGCACCTAAGTATAACATAGGAAAGAGTTTTGGGTGTTTTTTTTGGAGGTACTGGCGATTTGTATTAGTTAGCCAAAGGGGGCTGATGCAAAGTACCAAAAATCTGTTGGGTTTTATAAAGGGTATTTATTTGAGGTAGAAGCTTCCAGTTAACAGGCCATAAAGCGCAAGTTACTTCCCTCACCAAAGTCTGTTGCCACATGTTGAAGCAAGATGGCTGCCAACATCTGCAAGGGTTGAGCCTTCCTCTTCCTCTTAAGGCTCCGTGGACCCAGCTTCTTCCAATATCAGCCTTAGGCTGGGATAAGTCTCGTCTCCCTCCTGGGGCTTGTTTCTCTCTGGGTTCAGCTGCTCTGCTCTCTCCACCAGGGCAGCTGTAAACTATCGGGCAAATGGCTTGTCTCTCTTCCCGGGGCCTCTGCTGTGTCTATTGGAGCCTTCTCTCTTTCCTCATGTATCTGCTTCTCTGAATATTTACTTCCTGGGGCTCCAGCATTAAAACTCTACAACTGTCTCCTGTGCCATGTCATTTTCTCCTACTGATGCAGCCCCATCAAAGCCTTAATCATAACTTAATCAAGGAAGAGTGAGACCTCTGAATCCAATACAATCTAATATACCCAAAGGAACAGACCAATTTACAAATGTAATCCAATATCTATTTTTGGAATTCATAAATAATGCCAAACTGCTACAGGATTGATCCTGGGATCTCATACATGGGAAGCAGGCACTCAACCACTGAGCTACACCTACTTCCCTAGGATAGCCTTTTTTTTTTTTTTT
>JAQZBX010083846.1:0-13336 GCA_029593785.1 Cabassous unicinctus | reverse complement strand
TTTTCAGTTCCCAAATATTACCTTCATGTCTCTTCACTGAGTGTATCTTAGAGGGCTACTGTTTACAAAAGTGTGTTTTTATTCTATACCATATGAAGAAATGTATATCAGCCTTATTTGTTATGTTTAGTGATCTCTTTAATACTTATACCTCTGACCATTCTCAGGGAATCATCCGCTAATTGTAGCCTCCAGAAAAAGATGTCTTCTTTTAATGGTTTTTTTTCCCACAGATATTTTGTCCAGTCTGATAACAACCTTTTTAATTTTGAGATATAACAAGTCAGGCGGCTTTTGTAAAAGGTAAAGAAGAATGAGTTCAAAAGCCTGGTTTGTAGGTTAGGGTTTGCAGTGTTGGGAAATTTTTAGCTGTTGTTTCTTCAAATATTCTCTCTGTCCCTTTTCTTCCTCTCCTCCTTCTGGAACACCCATGACATATATGTTTGCATGTCTCTTGCCATCATTTTCTTCCCTGAGACAGTGTTCAATTTTTTCATACTTTTCTTTATCTGTTCTCTTGTATGTTCATATTTGGAGGCCATGTTTCAAACTCACTGATCGTTTCTTCTGCATCCTCAAGTCTACTTTTATATGCCTCTGGTGTAATTTTAATTTCATTTATCATGACTTTCAAACCAATAAGATCTGCTATTTTTCTATGTATGCTTTCAAATTCTTTTTGTGCTCATCCACTGTCTTCTTAATATCCTTAATATCTTTAGCCACCTCAATGAATTTATTAAGGAGATTTGTTTGAGTATATATAATTGGTTGTCTCAATCCTTTATGTCATATGGAGGCTTATCTTGTTCCTTTAACTGGGCCATATCTTCCTGCTTCTTGGTATGGTTTGTAATATTTCGTGGGTGTCTTGGCATCTGGCTTACTAGATGTATTTAATCTGGGTGCAGTTTCTCTCTTTAGCTTAGGGCTTTCTTGCCTTTTCTCTGTTGCTGGTTGTGTAGTAAGACGTAGTTGGTACTGTAAGCACTTTAGGCTGATGCTGCCTGCATTGGCCCAGGAACCAATGAAGCTTCACCCTTCTTGACTAGAATATTGAGAGGGTTGTTCAGTCAGAAGTCTTTTTAAGTGAAAGATACTGAACAGAGACCAGCAATCAGCTGCTGGTTCCAGCTACTCAGAAGACACAGGCATATGGTGCAGACTATGGATTTCAGTGGTAGAATGTTATTTTTAACATGCTTCTAATTGGGATTGTTTTTTTTTTGTTTTCACTTTATTTTTTAAAAGATTCTTCAATTACATAAATGTTACAGAGAACATATAGGGGATTCCCATATGCCCCGCTCCCCACACCTCTCACATTTTCCCACATTAACAACTTCTTTCATTAGTGTGGTACATTCATTGCAATTAATAAACACATTTTGGGCATTTCCACTAAGCATGGATTATAGTTTACATTGTAGTATACACTGTCTAATTGGGATTGTTTTGATAGTGTTTTATTTGGTCTATTTTAAAATACAAGCCACTGTTGAAACCCATAATAGCTTGAACACAACTGCTGTCCCCAATAGCTCTAGTGCTATGAGTGCAGTTCCAGGGAAAGCCTCTGAATTAGTGATTCCACTGCCAACCATCACCTCTGAAGAAAGCCATTTCAGTCAAACTCCCTGGGCAGGGAACTAAAATTTTTGTTTTTAAAGCATCAACCAAGCTTTAGCAGTTGGGTTCCTGATGGGAGTAAGCTGATATTACACATATCCTAGGGGTGCTGCAATTTCCTTTCTGTGACTTAGGGACAGCTTTCAGGAGTCTATTGTATTCTCAACCATGCTGTCCATGGGGAACAGCCTGGCCTAACCCAAGACAGCTGGAGACAGAACACCAGCTCCCTCAGCCTCCAGCAACATGTGGCAAGAGAGATGTTTGTGTGTGATAGTTTACTGTTTCTTAAAGATATGCAGGGGACTGGCTGTGAGTGTTTTCACAGTAACCTAGCACTTGTGTGGGTCCCCAAGTTGGACATGGGTAGGGGGAGAGGAACAGTATCCACAAAGGAACTTGCTGGGTTGGAGTTCCTGGGACCTCACTTTGGTTTCCTGGCTATTGGCAGTGCTCACCTCCTGCTGTGGAGTGGAGGTTAGCCCTGAGAGGTGGTGTCCCAGGTCTCACCAGCAAAGGTGGCTGTGGAATAGTATTGTTTCATCACAATCTTTTAGAGAATGACAGATTAAAATTATAGCAAACCCTGTGTCATATTTGCCTCTACCATTAGCCTTTTTTGAGTCTGTGATGGTTTGAAGGTGGATGGACCCCCAAAGTTTATCCTTTTAAAGCTGGTCCCTTCCTGTGGGTGTGAACCTATTGTAGGTGGGAACTTTGGATTAGGTTACTTCAGTAAGGCATGGCCTGGGGTAAATCTTAATCCTCTTACTGGAGTCCTTCATAAGAGAATGAAATTCAGACAGAGAGAGAATGTCATGGAAGCAAGAAACTGAAAGCAATGGAAAAGGGAGAGACCAACGGACACTGTCATATGCCTGCCAAATGACAGAGGAGTCCAGAACTGCAAGCAGCCAAGCTTCAGGGAGAGAGCATCACCTGATGATACCTTAATTTGGACATTTTCACAGCCTCAGACCTGCAAGATTGCAAGCAAATATGTCTCCAATGTAAAAGCCAAAAAAGAAAGAAATCACAAAATGTAATAAAATCATAAAAATAATTAAAATTGTTCCTATTAACAAAGGACAGGATTTTCAATATAAAATTCATAAGGAACCTATACAGAAAATAAACCTTCTGGAACTAATAAGAAGGTTTCACAATGGCAGAAGATTCACCAATAATTAATCATATTTCTATGTAATAATAATGAAAACATCAAAGCAAAAATGAAAAGGAATATTACAATTAACCACAATACTAAAGAAAAATAAAAAAGGAAACACTAAGAAAAATATCTAAATGCAATTTGCACAAAGTCTATAGGCTGCAAAATAAAAGATGTTTGATGAAAGTTATCAAACTAAATGGAGATGTGTATCATGTGCATGGACTGCAAGAATTCAACATATGAAGGTAACAATTTTTGCCTTTATCTATACATTTGTCAGAAATCTCTTTAAAACATCAGCAGGCTCTTTGCAGATTTAGACTAACTGGTTTTTAAACATGGTCAAGTTAAAAAAAAACTAGAATGTACAAAACAATTTTGAAAAAGAAGAAGAGATTTGGCTGAATCACACTATTGTCTTTTAAGATTTTGTAGTATTAGTGACATATAAACAAGTAGATCAATGAATGTATACAGAAGACTTCTATAATACATACATATATGGTTATATGACTTTTGAAAAGATCTAATGACTACTCATTGGAAAAATAATATTTTTAAAAATTAATATAACATTTGGGCATCCATGTGTAAAAATAGGAACTCTGATGAAACATACACACTGTACACAAAAATTAACACTAAATATCAGTTATAAATTTACAAAATTTTTAGAAAACAATCTTCTTGAATAAAGATTATAATGAGTTCTTAGAAATGAACAAAAAACACAATTATGAAGGGGGAAAAATAATATATTGGATATCATTTTTTAGTGATATTAATTTAAACAAATTTAAATTTTATTTTTAAAAAGTTCTCTAAAAGACAATGGAAAGACAAGGTAGAGATTGGGAAAAAATATTTGCAAATCACATATTTGTTGAAGGCTTTTTATCCAGAACATTAAAAGGACACTTAAAATTCAAGAGTTAAAAAATAATCAACACAATTAAAAATGGACAGACACTTCACCAAGAGGATAAAGCCTGGCAAATAAGCACATGAAAAGGTGTTCACCATCAGTAGCCATTAAAATGCAAATTTAAACTCACTTGAGACACAATAGCGAAAATAAAATATGACAACAATACCAAATGATGGTAAGGATGTGTAACAACTGGAACTCTTCCACAAAAAGGTATGGATATATAACGGTACTATCATTTTGGAAAATTTTATCAGTTTCTTATAAAGTTAAACATACACCTATCATGTGACCCAGAAGTCCCACTCCCAGATATTTATATGATAAAAAATAAACATTATTAACATTGTTTTCACAAAAAATTAGCATTTAAATATTTATTGTAACAGTTTATAATCACCGAAATCTGTAACAGCCCCAGTGTCCTTCAATAAGAGAAACAATAAACTAACTGTGGAACATCCATATAATAGAATAATAATTAATAATAAAAAGAATTAAACTGTTTATACATGCAACAATATAGGTGAATCTTAAAGACATTATTTTGATTTTAAAAAGCCACACACTGTCAAAAGTTCATATACGGTATTATTCTATTTATATGACATTCTTGACAGGGCAAAACTATAGTGATGGAGAACCAAACAGTAGTTTTGAGGGGTTAAGGTTTGAGGTTAGTTTGATTACAAAAGAGTAGCAATGGGGAGTTTTTTACAAACTGTTCTATAGTCTAAATATGGTGTTAGTTCCAAGAATCTGCACATGTTAAAACTCATAAAACCATGTACAAAAAAAAAGTCTCTTTTATTGCAATTTAATTTTAATATATTAATTTGAAAATAAAATAAAAATAAATAATGGGAAAATATAATGAGCTACATTTCTGTTCTAGTCTCTGTATATAATTTATACTTCAGTAGCAATTTTAATAAATAAATGATGATGATGTTAATAATGTTTACTATAATTATAATATCAGCCATTATACCTTTAACAATCTCTTTCCCTTCTTCAGCAAAGGAAACCAAAAGGAACAGGCACATATATCAAGAGATCAATGGATAAAATACTTTTAAGGGGTTTTTGTTGATTATTAAAATTTTAAGTTGTATAAATATAAACTTCATAATGTTGACTTTCTGGATTAATAACCTTATTAGGAACTGATCCAGCTGCTTTAATGGAGATGTATTTAACACTCTCTTATGAAAGAGAGGTTTTTATTTTGGTTGATTACTTGACTCTCATTTATAGGTTTACTTGCTAGGCAGGACACAAAGGAGGATTTTCTTTCTGGAAATATGTGTTTCTTTTATCTCATTGCTCCAGCATTTCTTGGGTTGTTGCTCTTGAACATATAGATTATGATGGAAGAAAAATGTAAAATTTTGTTCCTGCCTGCCAAATGTGAGAAAGAATGTAAGGGTCAATCACCTCACTTACACGATTATAACCCAGAATATGCATCCTAATGCTAAAATTTTATTAGCCTCAAGGTCATCATACTGCTATACTTGTCTACAAGTGATGCTGTAAATTGTATCTGCTAGCCTAGAAGTTATGTGTGCTGATGACATTTGGATGTGATATCCTCACCACTCCCCAAAATTGAAAAGGGAGATATATATTGGATAATTAGTAATTTATCAAAACAGCAAATGAAAATTCAGAGTTAGAAGAGGTTTAAAATAAGCCTGATTATTTTCAAATATTGCAGTCTGGATATCAATATAAATAGTTTAAAGATATTTAATTTTTATAATAGCAAGATATTTTATACATAAAATTAATTAAAAAACAACAAAATATAATGCCTGACTGCTAGTTGCATTCCTAAGAGCTGTGTCAAATAGAAATAATGATCCCAGGCCTTCCTGAAAGGAGGGAAGTATGAAGCAGATATTTAACTCAACTCTTTCAAATATAGAGTTTGTGGAAGTTTTTGGGACTCCTTTCAGCTAAACTGTTATAAAAGGCTCAACTACCACTTTTTGTCTTTTCCAGATGTGTAGACATTATGTCTTTCTGAACCATGATGTAATAATGATTAGTGCTGAAGTGTTCATTTCCATTCCTGGGGAATTCCATTCCATGTTCTCAGGATAGTGAAAACTAAAGAAGTCTGGTTTTGTCTGGTGATATTGGAGCTGGCATTTCAAGTCTAGAATTCTTGAGTGTGGCAGAACAGTAAAGCTTATTTCGTTTATGCAACATTTTGGGGTTCTTCTTTTATTCAAGAATATCATGATTCCAAATTGATACACTAAAGAAGAAAATGACAGCAATGGAAGAAAGAAGATATGAAAATATTTGGGAGAAAAAGTATAGTCATTTCCTCATATTTTATATTAGAGTATCCATCTTTATTGTACAAAAGCTAAAGTCTAAATGTGATATGCAAAGCAAAAGAAGATAAAATCTATTTCATAAAAGTACAAAAAATGGTAAAATGTTAAAAAGAGGTTACAAAATCTTCTAAATTATCAGTACAGAAAAACAAACAAAGCGCAAACATGAACTCCCAAAGACATATGGACATCTTTCTATGGTTAAGTGTGAATAGAATATTTCCCCAAAGCATCACAGTGCATGGTTAAGAAGTTCTGCTCTATCCACAATAATAGGGAAGTATACTAGAGGTATGAGTTTAGGGTTAGCATGTGAAACATATTTTCCCCTGTATCTTTTTTTTTATGTTCATGTTTGAGTTTATCCAACATTTTATTTTGAAAGTTACAAAGTTAATGAAAAATTGAAGTGTTACAGGACACTTATCTATCATTCATCTCAATTTATTATTTGGTAACATATTTTATCTATATGTAATATTAAATTTATAGATATAGATAAAGATCCTTTCAAATGTTGCATAAAATACACAATTTTTCACATATAATGATCATATATACATGTATGCGTATATTTCATTTCTAATATTCTTATAAAAATTTCTCTCAATGCATTATTTAAATGTTTGATAGAAGTTTGCAGGCATCATAATACTTCATCCTCAAATGCTTTGGAACATATATGATGAAATCAGGACATTCTCCAACAAAGTCACATTTTCATTCTCATAGTAAGTTAAGAAAATCAACTTTGATCTAACAATATCACAAATGTTATATGTAAACATAGGTACAATATTCCATATTATAAAATATTACAAATAAGTCTATATATTATAAAAAATAATTTAATAAATTTATAACATCTTTTTAATCATACATATCATTAATTGTATTTCATCTAACCAAAAGAGTATTAAGGCATAATAAAAACTGAAGGATACATTTCTCTATAAACTAATATTCAGTGATTTATATAATATATCTTTAAATTAATATAAAAGGCAAGATGCAAATAATGTATATAGCAGGCCTCCTTTCATATAAGAAAGAAAAGAAAAGAAGGAAAAATAATATATATACATACACACACATACTCATATACATGCACAAATACATAAGCACAATAATAGTTGTAATAAGAGTCACTGACACAATGAATAGAAATCCAAAAGGGATTATCTTTGGTAGGAATAAGGTGGGAATGAAAGGGATGGCAATGAAAATTCTGAGTATAAATTTTTATGTATTTATGACAATGTATAAGCTCTCTTTATTTAAAAATAAATGAAATAAATGACATGAATGAAAAAAGTAAGTCCTAAAATTGAATACAACAAGGAACATCAAATTCCTATTGTGGTCATTAAGGGGAAAAAAAGAATTAATTCCAATAACTTTTTGATACATTACCTAAGGATATGAAATTAGTGACAAACACTAAAAGGACTGCAAAATAATTTGGACCTTGTTATCATAATGGTAGTAGTACTAATGTTGTAATGAGAAAATGAGTGAATATTTATTGTAGATAACAGAAAATTATGAAAAATTGTGAAATTTTTGAGAAATCAGAATTTACACTATGGGAAATAGGAGTTATAAAAATTGAATGGGGATATAAAAAAGGTACTTTGAGGTATTTTATTGGTGTTCAATAGGAATTAGAATAATTGTTATGAAGTCTTGAGAACCCAAAATATACATTTAAGATGTGTGATTTAAATGAAAAATGATGTATACGATTTTACAAGGTCATAGGTAATAAATGCACTACTGGACAATAGAGTTAAGAGTATGTTAAAATACAGTTCAAATCCCATTAATTTGGATCTAAAGGGTGTAAAAACAACATTCCTCATGTGCATGGTATATAGTTTTAACAATCTAAAAGTGCATAATAACAACTTAAAATAGTGTTAAAGTTTAGGGTCTATCATGAAAAGTACAAATTTGTAGCAAGTTGATTGTATGGTGATATTATACAAGACTGATTTTTCAGGTTACAGTAAAAATATCCTAATAACATCAATTAATTTTTAACTTTATCTGGGAATACAAGTCCTAGAAAAACTGTTGTATTTTACTCTAGAACATTAAAATAAACAAAATCGCCAATCTTCTACAATTTGGATTTTTTTCAAACATGTAAAATTGATTAGCTAAGTTGGTAGTAATTCAGTTTTATAAAGAGTTATAGAGAAGAGTTTTAAAAAGAAGAGAAGCATATTTCCCCTAGAGTCATAATAGTTGCTTTCCCTAAGGGGAAAGGAAGCATATTATAAATTATGCAACAAATTCCAATGTTAACTCTATATATAAGTGAGGAGTTTGTCTTTCTTTAGTTTGCATTTGTGCTGGCTGGATCATTTTACTTTCATCTTGTTGAAACCTCGAATTGGTAATGAAATCTTAGAAACTGAGAAGCAAGAAAATTCTGTGCTAAATTCTAGGTTGTCTAAACTAAAAGAAACAATGAGATGTTTGTAAAGATGTTAATATGATGTGAAAATTTACACGTTTAAGGAATTTGCTGAAATCAGTTAACAATCAGGTAAGGTAAAGTGTGTATTTAAAAAAAATATATTGATGGGTGATTACATGAATAAATATTGAGTTCTAACAAATATGCATACCCACACATGTCCAAGTACACATGTGTAAATTTCTGCTTCATCTAACGCTTGTTTTTGAGAGACCAAATGATCAACAAAGACATCAAAAAGCAGGTGGAGACATGACCCTGTAGAAGGATTTTTTGACTCCTCTAGCTCCTCAGCTATAATTCCTTTGGGTTAAAAAGGTAGGGAAGAGAATGTTTCTTTAGCAATATATTTAAAAGCACAATCCCAAAACCTGTTTTTCTAAGAAATTTTAATTGTGATATCCCCTTGATATTGATGTATTAAATAAATTGTAAATTTTGAATTAAGATCTAAGACCTATTTGTTATAATTTGGCTTCATGAACTTATTTTATTTTTCTCTATAAAATGGAAACTTGAAGTTACTATATGCTACAGAGAGAAGATACATATGTAGTAGGTTTGCATTTGACCAGATGTAAAATTGTAATTCAGAAATAACAGGAAACTTAATTTCTGGATAATTTCCAATGTAAGGCTAATCTTAGCCATATGCCCCTTACTCTGGATCCTCGTTAGATGGTTGGCTATTTCTGATATGAAAAATGTTGACTTCAAAATGTATAATTCATGTACTCTTATGTTTATAATCTAGTTAATGCCTGGTAATTTAACAAGGCAGGTTGGGAGATTGAACTTCATAATGGCTTTTCTGATTCAGGAAAAAATAAGCTATCAATACATTGTTTAATAAGGAAAGTTATAGATCTTTTCCTCAGCAATATATTATTAAAGAAAATATCACTTCTATTTTTCTAATATATCGGCAAATACCTGAGATTTTTGTTTAAAAGGAGGGCTTTGTTATTTTAAGTTCAATCCCTAAGTGAACAAACCCTGTGTTGTTTATGCCAACACTAAAAGTTTGACTTAAGAAATTTAAACATTCCAGGGGAAAATTAAGAGAAAATTTATCATTTTTTGAGGACGCACATGTTCATGTACCTGGAGTACAATCGACCTCGTGTTTTTTCTCAGAAGGTTATTGACTTATTTCTCATAGTCCTCACTTAGATAATTAAGTAAAACTAATAAAATGTGAGTATAAATGAAAATGAGTAGTTCATATAAAGTTTAATATTTCCTGTATTAAATATTAACATTTTGTGTAACTAAAAGTGCCCTTAATTTCTTATTCACTATTTTCTTTTCTAGAATCTTGAACATTTGAGAACTAAGATTTAAGACTGCAGATTTTTTACTTCCACCTTTCTTTTTTCACTCTTTTAACAAACTTTTGTTAATAATTAAAGTTATCTAAGCACTGTGTGCTTAGTATAGTAACTTTTTTCAAAAGATTCATTATTTAAGAGCAGCACTGAAAAAAGTCTATTTTCTCTCAATTGGAACACTTGCTGCTGATTAAAGAAATGAAAGAATAGCAATAGCAGTGCTGTTAAGTAAAGAAAAACATCTTCCAATAAATCTCAGAAATTCTTATTTAAATCTTTCTGGGGGACAGTGGCAGATAAATGATTTCATTTGCTTAAAGAAACCATTATGTATACTTTGCATTACTTAAGCTGCGTATTTTATCTAAGCCAAGAAATCATTAAGAATTTCCACCAGGTAAAAGAACTGAGTGGTGGTAGTTAGTGTAGGGGGACAATAGATGCTGACTTTTGCATTTTATTGTCTGAACTTATTTTCAGTTTGAATTTTCCATCAGGCATGTGATATTTTTTAAAAAGAAAATAAACTATCTAAAGTGCTAAAAAAAAAATTTAATTAAGTATCCATTTGCAGAACTTCAATTAAACTAAAATATTTTTTTAAATTATCAAAAACATTGTGATGATTTGGGCTATTTTGGTATATGGAAATGAAATTAGACAATTAAATAGCGGTAAGTAAATAAGATCAATATGTGCTAGCATATATAAATTTGAAACCCCATATGGGCAAATATTTAAATCTTAAGGGGAAATGGTATTGAATATGTATGCAAAAATATCTGTTTCATGTTGGGGTCACACGAAAACATTATCAACAATGATTTTTTATATAATAAAGCTGAAATTTAATTTGTATTTTTGTAATCCTTGAGCAGATAGCAGGTTAAAGTTCATATTTTAATATGATTTTGAAGATCTAAAAACATTCTCATGTCCTTTCCAATAAAAATATGTTGTCAGACCAAGTAACAATCAATTCATTCTTTCTCTCACCAAAAAATTATTCATGTGCTTCCATTATGTTCCTACTATTTGCTAACAGTTGTGAAAATTTTCATATCAAAAATAATGTTGAATTTCTAACATATAGTTACTTAGTATTGAGTCAGTAAACCTTGAGATAGTACAAGGCAGAAAAACATAAGTGTCTAAGTAGATGTGGTGTGGAGTGCACCATCAGATTTCACTGAATTATGAAATCCCAAATACTCCTCAAGGATCAAAAATGATTTTTAAAAAAACGAGGGTGAATATTCTAAGAAATATCATGTTGTATGGTATGTTTATAAAAGTAATTACAATAATTTGAAGCTATAATTGAAATAGTGCTATCACAATTCATCAAAGCTACCGGAACTATTTTTAAAATGTTATCACTAGGCTCCTATGTTTTTGATCCTAATCTTTGCATCTTGGTTTAATTTGCTCCAGAAAAACCCGTGTGTAGAGAAGAGATGGACGTCGACAATCTGACCACCGTGAATGAGTTTATCCTCATAGGGCTCTCTGATCTCCCAGAGGTGCGCTATCCTCTCTTTGTGGTTTTTGCTGTCATCTATCAGGTCACATTGATGGGAAATGGTGCCATTCTCCTTCCCATTGGAACTGAGAAAATGCTGCGCATGCCCATGTATTACTTCTTGGCAAATTTGTCCCTCTTAGACATGTTCTGCCCATCAGCTACTGTTCCCAAGATGCTAGAGAACCTCCTGACTAAGAAGCAAAGCATTTCTTTTATTGGGTGTGCTTTGCAGCTCTATTTCTTGGTGGCCCTGGCATGGACCGTGGTCCTTCTTCTGGCCATCATGGCTTATGACCGGTATGTGGCCATCTGTTTTTCCCTTCATTATACCCTCATCATGTCTAAGATGCACTGTGCCCAGCTGATTGCTGGAACCTGGGCAATGGGGTTTCTTAATTCCCTTCTACATACGGTGTTCACGTTCCGCCTGTCTTTCTATAAGTCTAACCAAGTTAACCAGTATTATTGTGACATCCCATCAGTGATGGCCCTCTCATGTTCTTCCACGTATGTGGCAGAAATGCTTGTTTTGGTGGAAGGAGGTTTCTTGGGAATCACTGCCTTTCTGATCAACTTTATCTCTTATATCTACATCATATCAACCATCCTAAAGATCCAAACGGCTGAAGGGAAGTGCAAAGCCTTCTCCACATGCACTCCTTACCTTCTTGTAGTTGGTCTCTTTTATGGCACAGTACTACTTACCTATATGCATCACTCCTCCCATTAATATTCCTCAGCCAGAAACAGGCTCATCTCAATGCTGTATGGGGTTATTGCCCCAATATTAAACCCTATCATCTACAGCTTGAGAAACACAGATGTTAAAGGAACCCTCAGAAAAATTTTATATCATAAAACATGTTCACAGCTCACAGAATATTGACAATATTACCTACTTAACAATGTCCTTAGACTGAATTCATAGGAAAACTTGGAATAATTCATAGAAAAATAGCAATATCTAAACATCAAGCTGCATAGAGTAGACATGCATGTGTATCAGAAAACTACACATGTGTGTGCACACATACATATATCTAGTGTTATGTATATGCATTTATCTATATCTATCTCTATATATTGGGATCATGAAAAAAATATCATCCCAAAACTGACATTTTTGAGAGTAAAACAGAGAACTGTTAATATTTACACTGGTATAAGTGGTATAATTTGGACCTGTCTGATGTAAATTTGGGTCTGTAGTCATTTATCTATGTTCATATTCATAGTCATAGCCATAACAACGTTTACATATATATATCTTTATATTTATTACCTATGAGAGCTGTATTTTCTATATGATTTTTCTATATATTTTTATATATATTTCAATATCTATAGCAAGCTATCTGTAGATATTCCTCTTACTCTCTTTACCTTTATTGCCCCTCTGCTTATCCTCATATGCCATCTAATGCAAAAATATCCTTGCATTCTTCCTCCTCTTCAAATCTGGTTTCTACTTACTCTATATTTCTGCACTATTTTCCTTTTTCTGTGATAACATCCATTCTCATTTTCACCTCTCCCTCCAAGTAGAGCACTTACTTTTCTGTTTCTCTGAACCTCGATATTTAATTCATTTGAATTACTATCACCTTAACTTTAATAAGTTCAAAACTGAAATTATCTTCTACCACATATGCTATCAGAATAATTTTATCATATATGTTGTATCTTTATTTGTATTATTTTTTCTTTTATTTGTAGCATATTCAGGTCTAAATCACTGAAATTATTCTCTGCTTTTTCTCGAAACTCATCACTTGCCTTCAGTGAGAATAGAGAGCTATTATGTCTGAATGTGCGTGACTCACCATTATCATGTGATTTTCTCATCCTATCACCTTTAGGAAAAACATAATGTTCACCCTGGACTACTTTTCGTTGGATACATTATTTAAAGT
>JAQZBX010083845.1:0-13336 GCA_029593785.1 Cabassous unicinctus | reverse complement strand
AAAAAAAAAAAAATGAGGGAGGCATTAGGAAATTCCCAGATAAACCAAAGGTGGGGGAATTCATCACCACTACAAAGGCCTTACAAGAAATGCTAACTAGAGTTCTTCAGGTTGAAAAGAAAGGACAATAGACAATAGATTGAAGCCACATGAAGAAATAAAGATCTCTGGTAAGGGTAACAACATGGATAAATATAAATGTCAGTACAGCTGTATTTTTGGTTTGTAACTCCACTTTTAACCTCCTACAGGATCTTGAGGGCAAATGCAAAAAATTTAATGATAAATCTGTGATTTGGGACTCATAATGTACAAACATATAATTTGTGACAAGAAATATATAAAGGTGGGGGTCAATGGGATATAGGAACATAGTTTATATATACTACTGTAATTAAGTTGATATCTAATAAAATAAGCTTTCTATAGATTTTGAATTTTAAACTTAAACTATGATAATTACAAAAAAAAAACTGGAGAATATGCAAGCTCATAGACTCAGAAATTAGAGTATAACCTTACCTCCTTTTATTTGCACTTCGCTTTTTTGTGCTTTACAGATATTGCATCTTTTACAAATTGAAGGTTTGTGGCAACCCTGTGTCAAGCAAGTCTACCAGCACGATTTTTCCAACAGCATGTTTCTGTGCCATTTTTTGGTAATTCTCGCAATATTTCAAACTTTTTCATTGTTATTAAATCTGTTATGGTGATCTACAATAAGTGATCTTTGATGTTACTATTGTAATTATCGTGGGGCACATGAACTGCACTCATATAAGATGGCAAACTGAAAAATACGTGTTATGTATGTTCTGATTGCTCTACCCACCAGCCATTCCCCCATTTCTTTCTCTTTCCTCAGGTCTTCCTATTCCCTCAGCCACACAATATTGATATCAGGCCAATTAATAACCACCTTATAATAACCTTTAATTGTTCAAGTGAAAAGAAGAGTCAGCCACACATCTCTCACTTGAAATCAAAAGCTAGAAATGATTAAGCTTAGTGAGGAAGGCATGCTGAAGGCCAAGATAGGCTGAAAACTAGGCCTCTTATGCCAGTTAGCCAAGCTGTGAATGCAAAGGAAAAGTTCTTGAAGGAAATTAAATGTGCTACTCCAGTGAACACATGAATGATAAGAAAAAAACAGCCTTATTACTGACACAGAGAAAGTTATATTGGTCTGGATAGATGATCAAACCAGCCACAACATTCCTTTAAGCCAAAGTGTAATCCAGAGCAAGGCCCTAACTCTCTTCAAATCTATGAAGGCTGAGAGAGGTGGGGAAGCTTCAGAAGAGAAGTTTGAAACTATCAGAGGTTGGTTCATAAGGTTTAAGAACAGAAGCCATCTGTGTAACATCAAACTGCAAGATGAAACAGCAAGTGCTGATGTAGAAGCTGCAGCAAAGTATGCAGAATATCTAAAAAAGACAATTGATGAAGGTGGTTACACTAAACAAAAGATTTTCAATGTAGATAAGACAGCCTTCTATTGAAAGAAGATGCCATCTAGGACTTTCATAGCTAGAGAGGGGAAGTCAATGCCTGGCTTCAAAGCTTCAAAGGACAGGCTGACTCTTTTATTAGGGGCTAATAGAGCTGATGACTTTAAGTTGAAGCCAATGCTCATTTACTATTTCAAAATCCTAGGGCCCTTAAGAATTAACCTATATCTACTCTGCCTGTGCTCTATTAGTGGAACGACAAAGCCTGGAAGACAGTACATCTGTTTAGAACATGGTTTACTGAATATTTTAAGCTCACTGTTAAGACCTACTGCTCAGGGAAAAAAGATTCCTTTCAAAATATTACTGGTCATTGACAATACACCTGGTCACCCAAGAGCTGTGATGGAGATGTACAATGAGATGAATGTTTTTTTCTGGTCTGCTAATACAACATCCAAACTTCAGCCCAACGATCAAGGAGTCATTTCTACTTTCAAGTTTTGTTATTTAAGAAATATATTTCATAAGGCTATAGCTGCCATACATAATGATTCCTCTGCTGTATCTGGGAAAAATAAATAAAAAAACTTCTGGAAAGGAGTCATCATTTTAAATGCCATTAAGAACATGTGTGATTTATGGGAAGAGGTCAAAATATCAACATAAATAGGAGCTTGGAAGAAGTTGATTCCATCCCTCGTGGAAGACTTTGAGGGATTCAAGATTTCAGTGGAGGAAGTAAATGCAGATGTGGTGGAAATAGCTAGAGAACTAGAATTGAAATTGGAGCCTGAAGATGTATCTGAATTGCTGCAATTTCATGATAAAACTTGAACTTATGGATGAGCTAAGAAAGTGGTTTCTTGAGATGGAATCTACTTCTGGTGAAAATGCTATGAACATCATTGAAATGACAACAAAGGATTTACAATACTACATCAACTTAGTGGATAAAGCAGAGGCAGGTTTTGAGAGAACTGACTCCAGTATTGAAAGAAGTTCTACTGTGGGTGAAATGCTATCAAATGGCATTACATACTACAGAGATATCTTTCATGAAAGTAGAGTCAATCAAGGAAGCAAACTTCCTTGTTGTCTTATTTCAAGAAATTGCCACAGCCACTCCAACCATCATCCACCACCATCCTGATCAGTCAGCAGCCATCAACATCAAGGCAAGACTCTCTACCAGCAAAAAGATTATGACTAGCTGAAGGCTCAGATGATGGCTAGCATTTTTTTAGCAATAAGTATTTTTAATTAAGGTATATACATTGTTTTATTTTACAGCAAGGCACTGAACTATACCCTTAAGAATCTGAACATAGTGAGGTAGATCATGTGATTGGGATTTAGTCTTTGGAAAATATTGGAACTCTGATATGACATGGAGAGAAAGAAGAGGAGGCAGAAGTTTGAAATTAAACCTGAAACAAAACCAGTAAAATGAACATTATAATCACTGATCAATGCAGCAATGCAAATTTAAACACACCCACTAGAATGACTAAAATTTAAAAAGACTAACAACACCAACTGTTGGCAAGGATGTGGAGCAACTGGAACTCCCACACAGTACAGGTGGGAAATTAATTGGTTGCAACTACTATGGAAATCTGGTAGTATCTACTCAAGTTGAATGTATGCATACCTTATGTGTTAGGATTAATTGTGTACTCCAGAAAAAAAAAAACATGCTCTTAATCCTAATTTCTGTGAATGTGAATCCATTGTAAATAATAACTTTTGAAGATATTATTTTTAGTTAAGGTGTGGCCCAAAAGAATGAGGTTGTGCTTTAATCCTACTGGAGGATTTGTAAACAGAAAGCCACATGGAGAAACAAGAAGTCAACAGAAACCAGAAGAGAAAGGAGAGGACCTCACCATGTGCATCATCATGTGACAGGAAAGCCAAAGAACCCAAGGATCACAAGCAGCCAGTCCCAGAACACCACAGTCTCCATGGAGAAAGCATCACTTTGCTGATGCCTCAGTTTTGGACTTGACCTAGCCTCAAAATTGTGAGCCAATGGATTCTTGTTGTTAAGCCAACCCATTGTGTGGTATGTGTCATAGCATCCAGGAAACTAATGCACCCTATAATCCATCAATTTTGATCCTAGGTATTTTCACAAGAGAAATGGAAATTTATGGCCAAATTAATACACAAATATTCCTAACAGCTTAATCCTTTCATTTGAAAGGATGAACAAATTGCAATATACACTTACAGTGGAATGTGACTTGGGAATAAAAAGAAGCAAAGTACTGAGACACACAACATCAAAGAAAAATCTCCAAAACATTATGTTGAGCAAAAGAAACTATATATGATTCCATTTATATGAAATTATAGAATAAGCTAAACTATAGTGACAGCCAACAGATCAGTGGTTACCAAGGTCAAGACTGGGGGACTTGACAGAAAAGGGGCACAAGGGAATTTTCTAGGGTGCTAGAAATATTCCATATCTCAATTATGTGAAAGTTACATGGGTATATATATTTGTCAAAATTCATCAAACTGTACAGTTAAAATGGAGGTATTTTATGGTATATAATTTATACTTTGATAAAGCTGTTTCATTGTTTTGTTTTGTTTTGGTTTGGTTTTTGCTTTTTGCTTTTTTAGATAAATGGGCTGGTATTACAAGGTGGATAGATGGGGCAAATGAGAAATAAAACAAGGGGATTGTGGGAAGATGGCAGAGTAGAAAGCTCCAGGAATCAACCCCTCCACCAGAACAGGCAGGAACTGTCTGAGTCAGCTATTTCAAAACTCCAGAGTTCAGGGGAAAGTGGGAGGAAGAGACTGACAAGTTACAGTAAATACCAGTAAATTCCTCACTCTGTGCAGCAGTTATCATTGCCCATACCAGAGAGGGATATAAAAATCCACTTCCCTAAGATTCAGGATGTACGAGGTCCGTTTGCTGATCACTGCTTTTGACTAGCTACTTTGGATCATTGGAGGCCTAGCTCTGAGGGCCTTTGTTCAAACCCACCCAGACAAAGGCAGCAGATAAGAAGGCTTTAAAATGATATGTTTCCTCAGAGCTGCAGAGGGCAATGGAAGGGCTGAATTTGCTGGACTGGTGCCAAGTCAAGAAAGCACAGCTTTGAGGAGCCATGGAAGAAGCTCCTGGCACCCTACCTGTCCCCTTTCTCATCCCGTCCCCAGGGAAGTTTGGAACCAGTCAGTGCTCCCTTTGTGGCTCCCTAACTTTGCTCCAGCTGAGAAAGACTGAATTAGAAAACCATTCTCTTGTATGCCCCACCGCCCAGAATTTAAGCTCCAGGCAAAAGCAACTTGAAACAATGAAAGTAGAGGACGAAATAATTGAGGTAGGTGGCTTGCTTGTTTTAACTCCTTCAGTGGAACACTTGGGAGAGGGATAAAGTCTGTTTCCTGAGAAGTAGAAGGGACATTCAAACTTCTGTAAATAGGGGAATTCCTAAGGCCACTAGCAAGCACAAGCCTAGGACAAGACATAAGCCCAGAAAACACAGGGAGATCCCTGCACTTTGCATTTGCCTTGGGCTGAATTTCCTGATAAGATGACTAAATGCTGAAGGAGAGCAACAGTCAATACAAAGCCAATTTGCAAAGACAGTGAAACGTGTTTTTTGCATAGGTTTGCTTGGTTCTATTAGTTCCTAATACTCAAGAAAACCTCTGTTGTATCACCACCTGGTTACAAACTCAAGAAATAAATATCTCATGGGATATATCCAATAATTAACATTTTAAAATATTAGATATACTGTATGCAACAAAAGACTACAAAACAAACAAGGAAAAAGGAAATTATGGCTCATCCAAAGGAAGTGGTTAAAATCTAGAAAACACCAGTGAAGAAGACAAGATTGTGGACATACCAGACAAAAACTTTTTTAAAAAATGATTTTCAATATGATCAAAGAGATAAAGGAAAATACAGAGAAATAACTATAGGATATTAGGAAAACAATGAATGAACGATATGGGAATCTCAGTGAAGATGGAAATTTTTTAAAAAGAACCAATCAGAATTACTGAAGTTGAAGACTACAATAACTGAAATGAAAAACTACCGGGAGGGTTCAAGAGCAGGTTGGAGCTGGCAGAAGAAAGAATCTGTGAACTCAAAGACAGGAAAATTGAAATGAGTCACACTGAGGAGCAGAATGAAAAAATAATTATAAAAAGTGAAAAGAGCCTATAACATCTCTGGCATACCATCAAGTATACTAATATATGCGTTGTGGGAGTCCCAGAAGGAGATGAAAGAGAGAAAGAGGCAGAAGAAATATTCAAAGAAATAATGACAGAGAACTTATCAAATGTAGCAAAAGACATGAATATGCACATCTAAGAATCCTAGAAAATGCCAAACAGGATAAATTTGAAGAAAAATACACCCCATTATATATTGATCATACTATTAAATGCAAAGAATGAAGAGAGAATTCTGGAAACTGTAAGAGAAAAGCAACATGTTATGTACAAAGGAGTCCCAATTAGACAGTGTGCCAATTTCTCATCAGAAACCATGGAGGCAGGAAAGCAGTGTGTTGAAATACCTAAAGTGCTCTAAGAAAACAATTGCCAACCAAAAATTTTATATCTGGGAAGACTGTAATTAAAAATTGAGGGAGAGGAAGGTGGCACCAGCCTCCGGGGGCAACCTGGGTGATAGCAGGTGTGCCACAGGAGGGCTCTTCTTAGTCCATGAGACACATCACTAGAGACTGGCCTTGGTCAGGTGATCAAGTGGCAGCATGGCAGGAGCAGAACTGGGGAACCGAGACAGAGCCGGACCCCGTGGGGTTGCAGCCATCACCATCCCTTCTGAGGCCCATGCTCCTCCTGCAGAAGGAGCCACTTTACAACTGGTAGGTGACCAAGGTATCACTAAAAGAGCGTTTCGCCTTCCTCTTCAACTCAAAGGAACTAGACAATGTGCACTTGGTGCTGGGCAAGGGTCATGATGCCACCACCACCAGGGGTCCTGCAATGCATGCCTACCCATTGCTTTGTGCTGGCTGCAGGCAGTGCCATCTTCAATGTCATGTTCAAGTGCAGCACGGCCACTATGTCGACCGAGATTGAGCTGCCAGATATGGAGCCCGCTGCCTTCCTGGCACTGCTGAGATTTCTATATTCAGAAGAAGTTCAAATTGGTCCAGAAACAGTTATGACCAATGTTTATACTGTTAAAAAATATGAGTCCCAGCCTTGGAAGCACACTATGTGGAATTTCTTACCAAACATCTTAGGGCACATAATGCCTTTATGCTTCTTACTCAGGCTTGATTATTTGATGAACCTCAGCTTGCTAGTCTTTGTCTAGACATGAAGGACAAAACACAATGGATGTAATAAGTGCAGAAGGGTTTATTGATATTGATATTGACACATTTTGTGCAGTTCTGGAAAGAGATGCAGTTAGAATTTGAGAAAGTTAACTTTTTGGAGCTGTTGTACACTGAGCAGTAGCAGAATGTCAGAGGGAACAATTGCCTCTGACGTTTGGAAACAAACAAAAAGTTCTAGAAAACGCACTTTCCTTAGTTTGGTTCCCACTGATGACAACTGAGGAGTTTGCAGCAGGTCCTGCTCAATCTGGTATTTTGCCAGATCATGAAGTGGCAAATCTCTTTCTTCATTTTACTGTCAATCCTAAATCCCAGGTAGATTACATTGAATGACCAAGATATTGCCTCAGAGAAAAAGAAAGCAACATCAATAGATTCCAGCAAGTAGAGAGTCCCTGGAGTTACAGTGGAAAGAGTGATTGAATCAGGTTCATGGTTAATAGAAGAATTTCTATAGTTGGATTTGGCTTATATGGATCTATTCATGATCTCACAGATTACCAAGTAAATGTACAGATCATTGAATATGAAAAAAAAAGACTTTGGGAAAAATGATAACAGATTTAGTTGCAATGGAACCTCTAACACATACAAGGTCATGTTCAAAGTACTTATGGAGAACCTACCTAACATGTGCTACACAGCCTGTGCAATCCTGAAAAATCCAGATTCCTACTATGGCATAAAAGAATTGAAGAAAGTAGTGCATGAAACACTTATTGCTAGCAAGACTGTTTTTTTTTTTTCTTTTTTAATTCCACTGCCAGTAATAATGGCACATCAATAGAAGATCGACAAATATTAGAAATAATATTTTATACATAATTTAGCATTATAATACATATTAGCTAAATAGAACCATATATTCTAGTCTCAAAGACATAAATAAATGGCCACAAAACATAGTTTGAGTTATGAATATTTATCATTTTAAGAAACATTTGAGTTTCTTAGAGGAGACAGAAAAATGTTGACTTATTCTGCATGACTTAAAGGCAGATTTTTCATTTTCTTATAACCTGAGGTAAAAAGAGAACTGGGTTTAATTTTTAAAAACAAAAAACAGCTATTTCAACTTTCTCTTATATAATTTCTTAGATCAGCTGATTCATGATCTTTTGAGAGTTTTATAATTGAAAGATTCACTTTATATATACCTGGTTTGTTGTGGTTTTGATTTAACTATTTTGAAGGTTAGCGAGGTGAGATGTATCAGGATTCCTACAGAATTCCTATGAACTCAAGTACCTAATTTCAGAGAATTAAGAAAACTGACTTTTTATATTTGGAGTTTGGAAATATTGAAAAACTGTGAAGAAATATCTGGTTGTTAGCATTTGAAATAGTGCTAAAAATAGGCCTATGGAACTCGGGGGAAAGTTGAAGGAGGGAGCTGGTGAACACTAGGGATTGGTGGGTACATGGGTGAAACTACAATGCTGAGAAACCCCTTATGGCAATATGACAAGAAAGGGTTATTGGTTTATGGGGGGACACTTGGGACAGGGCACATCTGTGACAGTCCTCTAGAGAATGTGCAAGTGATCATTTTGTCATAGTGAGCTGTATCAGTGGGGGAAGACCCATATAATGAGTGGGAAGGAGTTGGGCCCCCATGCTGGGGAGGCCCAAAACATTCTCAAACAGAAGGGAAGAGATAAAAAAAAAAGAAAAAAAATAGGCCTAATAAAAACCCAAGAAAATTTTCAATGCATTTACAGAAAAAGATATTTTGTAATAGTATAGTAATGTGTAATACAGCACAGTTTTAAACTGCAGATGGAGTTTATATAAATTCATAATAATGTGATATAAACAAAGGATCTAAAGGCAAAAAAAAAATGAGGGAGAGATTAAGTAATCCTCAGATAAGCAAAAGCTGAGGAGGTTCATCACCAGAAGACCTGCCCTACAAAGCAATGCTAAAGGGAGTCCTTCACACTGAAAGGAAAGGACACCAGACAGTAGTTTAAAACAGCATAAAGAAATAAAGACCTGTAGCAAAGGTAATTATTTGGGTATTTATAAATGTCAGTATTATTATATTACATTTTTTTGGTATGTAACCCCATTTCTTCCTTCCTACATGTGTTAAAATGCAAATGCATAAAAAGTAATGATAATGCTATGGTTTTGTACATACAATGTACAAGGAAGTGATTTGTAAGAAGTATAAAAAGGTGGGGGGATGGAGGGATATAGGAATAGTGTATGTGTATGCTATTGAAATCAAATTGGTATCAAATAACATATGATTGTTTTATATTTAGGATGTTAAATTCAACCCCATGGTAACCACAAGGAAAATAGATAAATGGAAAATTCACAAATAGGTGGACACTAAACAGTCTTAAACAACAAATGAGCTGAAGAGGAAATCAGAAGGAAAATTAGGATATATCAAGGCAAATGAAAATTAATATAAAACATACCAAGACTTATGGGATGCAGCAAAAGCAATGCTGGGAGGAAATTTGTAACTCTAAATGCTTTTTTTAAAAAAAAGAAAGATTTCAAATCAGAAACCTAACCACCAAACTGCCAGAAGTAGAAAAAGAAGAGCAAAGTAAACCCAAAGCAAACAGAAGGAAATAATAAAGATTAGAGTGTAGATAAATGAAGTAGAGAATAAAAACACAATAAGAAAAAAATAGAATTAACAAAACCAAAAGTTGGTTTTTGAAAAGTTCAATTAAATTGACAAACCTTTAGCTACACTGATTTTTTTTTTTTAAGTGAGGGTGTGGAGAGGACACAAATAACTAAAATCAGAAATGAAAAGGGAAACATTTCTACTGACCCCACTGAAATTTAAAAAGAACTTTAAGAATATACTATGAACAACTGTATGCCAACAAATTATATAACCTAGATGAAGTGGGCAAATTCCTAGAAAAATGCAAACTCCCTACACTGACTTAAGAAGAAATCAAAGATCCCAACAAACAAATACCTAGGGAAGAGTTTGACTCAATAATCAAAAACCTCCCAACAAAGAAAATCCCAGGAGCAGATGGCTTCACAGGAGAATTTTACCAAACATTCCAAGAAGATGTAACACCAGCTCTGCTCAGATTCTTCCAAAAAATTGAAGAGGAAGGAACACTCCCTAATTCATTCTACAAGGCCACTGTCATCCTGATATTTAATCCAGATAAAGATTCCTCAAGAAAAGAAAATTACAGACCAATATCTCATATGAATATAGATGCAAAAATCCTCAACAAAATACTAGCAATCCAAATCTGACAGCGTATTAAAAGAATTATACATCATGATCAAGTCGAATTTATCCCAGGTATGTAAAGGTGGTTCAACATAAGAAAATAATTAAATGTAATGCACTACATTCACAGACTGAAGGAAGAAAAAAAGCCACATGGTCATCTCAATTGATGAAGAAAAGCATTTGACAAAATCCAGCACCCCTTCCTTATAAAAGCACTTAGAAAACTAGGAATAGAAGGAAATCTCCTCTACATGATAAAGGGCACATATGAAAAGCCCACAACTAACATCCTACTTAATGGTGAAAGATTGAGACCTTTCCATCTAAGGTCAGGAACAAGATAAAGATGCCACTGTCATCACCATTATTGAACATTGTACTGGAAATTCTTGCCAGAAAGAGCAATTAGGCAAGAAAAAGAAATAAAAGGCATCCAAATTGGAAAGCAGAAGTAAAACTTTCACTATTAGCAGATGATATGATCCTATATACAGAAAATCCTGAAAAATCCATAACAAAGCTCCTAGAGCTAATAAATGAGTACAGCAAAGTGGCAGAGTACAAGATCAGCACTCAAAAATCAGTAGTGTTTCTATACACTAGTAATGAACAATCAGAAGAAGAAATCAAGAAAAAATCCATCTACAATTGAAACTAAAAGAATCAAATGTCTAGGAATAAATCTAACCAAGGATAGGAAGGACTTGTGTACCGAAAACTAAAAAACATTGCTAAATCAAAGAAGACCTAAATAAATGGAAGGATACTCTGTGTTCATAGATTGGAAGAGTGCATATTGTTAAGATTTTAAGTTTGCCCAAAGAAATTTACAGATTCAATGCAATCCCAAAAAAATTCCAACAATCTTCTTTGCAGAAGTAGAAAAGCCAATCATTGAATCTATGTGGAAGAATAAGAGGTGTAGCAGTTTGATATTGTTTATGAACTCCAAAAATAGATATTGGGTTATATTTGCAAATTGGTCTGTTCATCTGGGTACATTAGATTGTATTGAATTTAGAGGTTTCACTCTTACTTGATTAAATTATGATAAAGGCTTTGACTGGGCCATGTCAGTAGGACACAGAAAACGACAAGGCAGAGTCATTAGTTGGAGTTTTAATGCTGGAGCCTCGGGAAGTAAACATGCAGGAGAAGAACACAAAGGAATAGAGACACCTCCATAGACACGGTAGAGGCCCTGGAGAAGAGAGAGCCAGAGAGTCTACAGCTGACCTTGCAGAGAACAGAGCAGCTGAGCCCAGGAAGAGAAACCAGCCCCATGAGAGAGAGGAGACTTACCCCAGTCTACAGATGATATTGGAAGAAGCTGAGACCACAGAGACTTAAGAGGAAGAGGAAGTCAGGACCCTTGCAGACGTTGGCAGCCATTTTGCTCCAATACGTGGCCATAGACTTTGGTGAGGGAAGTAACTTATACTTTATGGCCTGGTAACTATAAGCTTCTACCCCAAATAAATACCCTTTATAAAAGCCAACAGATTTCTGGTACTTTGCATCAGCACTCCTTTGGCTGACTAATACAACTGGCCCCTAATAGCCAAAGCCATGTTGTGATAAGTCTCAACTTATTACAAAGCCACAGTAATAAAAACTCCATTGTAATCAAAATGAGAGCTCAGAAATCAACCCTCATATTTATAGCCAACTGATTTTTGACAAGGGGGGCAAAGACCACTCAAAGGGGAAAGAATAGTCTCTTTAACAAATAGTGCTGGGAAAACCAGGTCTCCATGTGCAAAAGACTGAAGTTGGATACCTGCCTCACCATATAGAAAACTCAGCTCTAAATGGATCCAAGACCTAAATATAAGAGCCAGAACTATATAAAACTCCTAGGAGGAAGGTTAGGTAAACTTATCATTATTATTTCATTTTCCTATTAATTGTATTCAGCTATTATAATGGCTTCATCTTTGAAGAAGCTTTGGTTCACAGAAGGGTTACAACTGGGGCTGGGGAGGATCGCTGGTGTGGGGTGTCAGGGATGGGGGATGCATGGGAGGAAGTTCACCTGAGCATAAATATAAGGTATATAAAAATGTTCAAATGCTCACGGGGCATTGTCACAGTGGGTGGAGAATCACTCAATAAATGAGAGAATACTGAATTCCCATCCTGGATAGTTCTGTCACATTCTGTAAAGGAGCAGCAACAGTCCCCCAAGTGCAGGGGCAGTGACTGGTGAAGGAGGATGAGCCACTGATGGGTCTTTGATATTGATGACTAGCCTTATGAGTCTTTGCTCTTAAAATTGAAACTTAGCCTATTGTTATGGGGTGCCTATGAGTTGCCAACTGAGAGCCTCCTAGTTGCTCAAATGTGGCCTCTCTCTAAGCCAAACTCAGCATATGAATGCATTTCCTTCCTCCCAGCATGGGACATGGCTCCCAGGGATGAGCCTCCCTGGCACCCAGGGATTGCTACCAAGCATCAACTGGCAATGCGCCTGGAAAAAGACCTTGAATAAAAGGGGGAAAAGGTAAAGACAAATGAGTTTATATGGCTAAGAGACTTCAAATTTAGTTGGGAGGTTATCCCAGAGTTAACCCTTACACACATCTCCGTAGGATCTCATAGAATTCCAAAGTGAATATTACCCCCAAATAGCGGGGCTCCTGAGGGCTCTGGAGACACCCAGGTCCTATGTCAGGGTGGATAGCTCCAGAGTTTGGTACCTTTCCAGTGGGCCCTACTTTGGAGTTTGTGCTCCTGAGAGTGACAGAGTTGGACTCAACTATGTCTTCCCTGCACATGGCTCATCTGTCCTTTCTATTTAAACCTATACTTGGTGCTGGAGTTTGTAGGTGTACATCCAGAGACTTGAGTCTTTGGGCTGTCCATGTGCCAGCTGGCCCCCAGAACCTCAGTGGAGCAGCAAATCCTACCCTACAGCTCATTGGACTCACCCAGGACAACTGGCAGGGAGATGATGATGGACAATAGTCATCCCAGGGAATGGAGAGAGTCTGCAGCTGCAGGCAGGATAATCCCATCCATCTTCCCCCTGGGATATAAACCCCCTCTCAATTGGAGGTGGAGTGGACATCACCATCCCAGACTCCTCAGGATGGGGGGGGGGAAGACCTATGGACTAGAGTGGATTTACTAGTATTCTGCTATAGACATATAGTGACTAAAGCAATGGAAGAAATACAGCATTGATGTGGAGCCAGTGGCCACTGGAGGCTCTGGGGGCAGGGAGAGGGAAAAGCAGTTGTAATGCAGGGGCTTGGGAATTGGCCTGAGTACATTGCAATGACAGATATAGG
>JAQZBX010083844.1:0-13330 GCA_029593785.1 Cabassous unicinctus | reverse complement strand
TTTGATGAATACATTTTTATCTTTACCTTTACTGGCTTCTCTGGGAAAGCATAAAGTTCTCTGAGATTCTGATATTCATAAAACCTGACAGACTACCTGATAATAGGCTTAGAGCATTATAAGTCTCCAAATTTTCTTACTCTTTCCATCATTGAAAAGAAAATAAATTCCTTTAAAAGCAGGAATGTCAGGAAATCTATTCACAGGTGGAAGGTATGATATTCTAAAGAACCAGGACAGAGTGAAGTGTTTTACCGTTTGAAGGATGAATTTTTAAATATTGCTGTATATGCCACTTAGTGAATGAAATATTCCTTGGTGACATAAATTCAAGACTCATTAATGAATTTTTTTAATGATGGAAATTTGGCAAAAAAACAGGAACACAGGCTTCAGTGGGGACTGTGTCCTTGGAGACAGGGGATGATGCATCTCCACCAGACTCAGGTCAGCAGGACAACTCTGTTACTCAGTAACAATGTTCATATTTTCAAAACTTTCACAGCTACTTAGCATTTGTGAGATTACATCCATTTTTTAATGAATATAATTCTTTTGTACAGGATATGAATTTTTTATTGTCATTGGGCATTTTCAGTCAGATGAGCAGAGAAAGTTTATATAATTATATGAGGCTACTGCTTATATTGAAGACCTTAACCTTCCAGATTTTTCTTCTCCAAATACACCCATTATAATTTGAGAAAAAATTTCTACCAATATGCTATATTTGAATGGGGGAAAATATGTTTTATATCTTTCAACAAATATTAGTTTATCACATAAATTTCTGATCTTTCCAATTTTACAGTATTAATCAAGTTGATTGTATGAAGATGTTTTCAAATTTCAAAGTTTGATTATACCATAATATATTACCTATTGGTAGGTACCTTTTAATTTTTAAGGTAATTATAAATAACGGTGCTATAAATATTCATGTGAAAGTCTCTAATGGCATGTGCTTTCGTTTCTTTGGGTACTTAGTACCCAAAGTATTCCTAAGTACTTAGGAATGGAATGGCTGGGTCTTGGAAGTTATGTGTTCAAATATTTAAAAACTCCCAAATATGTTTTCAAAGTTGCTACATGATTTTACATTCCCACAAGCAGTAGAGGCATGTATAGCTCATCCACATTCTTGGTATGATCACTCTTTATAGTCTTAGGGCCTTAGTAGGTGTCTAGTGGTACACCTTGTGGTTTTACTTTGCACATACTTACTACTTAATGTGGTTTAGGATATTCTGGTGTGCTTCTTTGTCATATATCTGCCTTGGTGAAGCATCTGTTTAAATTATTCCCAATTTTATGATTTGCTTTTGATTTACCTTATTAATGAGTCCTGATACAAATCTTTTGTCAGGTATGTGATTCACAAACATTTTCTCATTTTTTGGAGTGTCTTCTCATTCTATCAACACTGTCTTTTTAACAGAAAGATATTCCCAATTTTGATGAATTCCTTTTCATCAGTTTATTTTAATATATTTTTATTACAGAAGTTGTTTTCTTACCACACATACATGCACATTTGTAGAATTCCTGTACAACAACCCTTCATCAACACACCATACCCACCACACCCACCACACTCACCACACTGTTTTTGTTTGCTACAGATTATGAGATAATATCATCAGACCATTACCACTAACTTTGGTCTATAATGTATATTTGGCATATTTTTTCCATACCCCTCCTATTATTGACACAGTGCATTGTTGGCATTGATGCAAAAATATTACATTATTGCTGTTAACTACAGTCCATAGGTTATATTAATTGTATTTTTCCATGCTTCTCCACATTCTGACCATCCTGCAACAGTGATGTACATATGTTCTAGTTCACAGAAGGATATTCTTGCATTTGTACTGTTAACCACAATTCTCATTCACCTCTGGGTTCACTGTGTTATTCTCTGACTTTATTGCCTTTGACAGTTACATCATTCAACTACCCTTTTCAGCCACAATCCCATTTATAAACCAGCTGCTATTCACTATAATGTGTTACAAGTATCAGTCTTCCTTCACAATCCTCCCTTCTCCAGTCTGTTAATAACTTATACACTAGGATTTAACTACATACATTTATTCTTCGTATTTAGTTCATACTAGTGAAAGCATGCAATTTGTCCTTTTATTTGTGACTTATTGCACTTAGCATAATATCTTCAAGATTCATCATGTTATCATGTGTGTCCCAATTTCATTTCTTCTTACTGCAGCATTGCATTCCATCATATGTATATACCATATTTTGTTTATCTATTCATTGATTGATGGACACTTGGGATGTTTCCATTTTTTGACAATTGTGAATAACTCTGCTATAAACATGGTTGTGCATATGTCTGTTGGTGGCACAGTTTTCAATACATCTCCATATAATCCTAGTAGCGGATTTGCTGGATCATATGGCAGTTCTATATTAACTTACTGAGGAGCTGTCAAACTGTCTTCCATAGACTCTGCACCATTTTACAATCCTAACAACAGTAAAGGAATGTTCCTATTTCTCCACATCCTTTCCAGCAACTATTGTTTTCTGTTTTTTGTTTTTTTTTTAATAATGTTTAAGTTCGAGGAGATCCCATTTATCCATGTTTTCTTCCAGGATTTTTATGGTTCTATTTTATATATTTTGGTCCTTGATTCATTTTGGGTTAATTTTTGTATAGGGTATGAGATAGTGGTTCTCTTTCCTTCTTTTGGCTGTGGATATCCAGTTCTCCCAGCACCATATGTTGAATAGACTGTTCTGCCACAGCTGGGTGGGTTTGACAGGCTTGTCAAAAATCACTTGACCAAGGGGAGCAGATGTGGCTCAAGCAGTTGGGTGACTGCATCTCACATGGGAGGTCCCAGGTTCGGTTTCTGGTGCCTCTTAAAGAAGATGAAGAAATGCTGCAACTAGCAGATGCCGCAAAGGCTGCAATGAACAGATGTCACAAACAGCAGATGCTGCAACCAGGAGACACCGCAACCAGAGTAATGAGCAGATGCTGCAATGAGCAGATGCCACTATGAACAGACTCCACACTATGGCAGCCCACAAATGCCACAGCCAACAGACATCACAGTCAGCAGATATGGCTCAGTCGGTTGGGCACTTGCATTCATGTGGTGTTCCCATGTTCAATTCCTGGTGCCTCTAGAGAAGAGGAGTATCCACAGTGAGCAGACACAGTGAGCAGACAATAAACAGACAGATGAGGGAGCCATCTGGGGTTGGGGGGGCGGGCTGTGTGGATAAAAAAATAAATCTTTAAAAGAAAAAATCACTTGACGATAGATGTGAGGGTGTGTTTCTGAACCATCAATTTGGTTTCATTCGTACATGTGTCTATCTTCATGCCAGTACCCTGTTGTTTTTACTACTGTTGCTTGGTAATATGATATAAAGTCCAGATGTGATAGTCCTCAAACTTTGCTTTTCCTTTTTAAGATGTTTCTGGCTATTTGGGGCCTCTTATCCTTCCAAATAAATTTGATAATTGTGTTTTCCATTTGTTTATAAAAAGCTGGTGGAATTTTTATCGGGATTGCATTGAATATGCATATCCATTTGGGTAGAACTGACATCTTAATGATATTTAGTCTTCCAATCAATGAGCATGGAAGGTTTTCCATTTATTTAGGCCTTTTAAAATTTTCTTTTAGCAATACATTGCAGTTTTCTGAATACAATTGCTTTACATCCTTGGTTAAGTTTACTGCAAAATATTTGATTCTTCTAGTTGCTATTGTAAATAAAAATTTTTTCCAGACTTCCTCCTCAGATTGCTCATTACTAGAATATAGAAACACCACTGATTTTTGTGTATTGATCTTGCATCCTGACACTCATTGAAATTGATTTTTAGCTCTAGCAGCTTTCTTGTAGATTTTTCAGGAATTTCTAGGTATAAGAACATATCATCTGTGAAAAGTGAAAGTTTTACTTCTTCCTTACCTATTTGGATGCCTTTACTTCTTTTTCTTGCCTGATTGCTCTAGCTAGAACCTCTAGCACTATATTGAACAACAGTGTTTTCAGTTGGCATCCTTATCTTTTCCCTGATCTCAAAGGGGAAACTTTCAGTTTTACACCATTGAGCACATCGTTAGCTGTGGATTTTTCATATGTGGCCTTTAACATGCTGAGAAAGTTTCCTTTAATTCCTATCTTTTGCAGTATTTTTATCAAGAAAGGACTATATTTTGTCTATTGCTCTTTTTGTTTCAATAGATAGAATCATGTGCTTTTTCAACTTTGATTTATTAATATGGTGTATTATACTGATTGAATTTCTTGTGTTAAACAACCCTTGCATAACTGGTATAAAACCCACTTGATCAAGATGAATAATTCTTTTAAAGTGTTGTTGGATTCAATGAGCAAGTATCTTGTTGAGGGACCATTAGGAAAATGGGTCTGAATTTTTTTTTTTTTTTTTTTGTAATATCTTTACCTAGCTTTGGTATTAAGGTGAAATTGGCTTCATAGATGATTTTGATAGCGTTCCTTCTTGTTCAACATTTTGGAAGTGCTTGATTAAAGTTGGTATTAACTCTTCTTCGAATACTTGGTATAACTCATCAGTAAAACCAACTGTTCTTGAGCTTTTCATTTTGGGGAGTTGTCTGATGACTGTTTCAATCTCTTGTGTTTCGTTTGTTGAGGTCTCCTATATCTTCTTGGATCAGTATAGGTTGTTCTTCTGTTCCTAGGAAATTTTCCATTTTGTCTACATTGTCTAGTTTTTTGGCATTCAGTTATTCATAGTATCCTTTTATGATCTCTTTTAGTTCTATGTGGTCAGTATGAATACCCTGTTTTCATTTTTTATTTTATTTATTTGCATCTTCTCTCTCTTCTTCTTTGTCAGTCCAGCTAAGTGTTTTGTTATCTTCTCGAAGAACCAATTTTGCGTGTGTTAATTCTCTTTTTTGTTTGTTTGTTTGTTTGTTGGATTTTGGTTTTTTGGTTCTCAATTTGATTTATTTCTGCTGGGATTTTTGTAATTTCATGCCTTCTAGTTGCTTTGAGACTAGTTTGCTGTTCTTTTTCCAGTTCATCCAGCTGTGTAGGTAGATCATTGTTTTAGCTTATACTTCTTTTTTAATTAAGCATTGAGGGCTTTAAATTTCCCTCTCAACACTACCTTTGCTAGATCCCATAGTTTCTATGTTGTGTTCTCATTTTCATTCATCTCAAGATACTTCTTAATTACTCTTACAACTTCTTCTCTCACCCACTGATTACTTAAGAGTGTGTTGTTTATTTCCATATATTTGTGAAATTTCCCTTTTTCTACCTCTTGTTGATTTCCAACTGTATTTCATTATGATCAGAGAAAATGCTTTGTATAATTTTGATCCTGTTGAATTTATTGAGGTTGGCTTTGTGACCCAAGATATGGTATATCCTGGAGAAAGATCCATGGAATTTGAGTAGAATGTATATCCTGCTGATTTGGGGTACAATGTTCTGTATATATCTATTAGGTTTAGTCCATTTATCATATTATTCAAGCTCTTTGTTTCTTTATTGATCCTCTGCCCAGATGTTCTATCCATTGCTGAGAGTGATGTATTGAAGTCAACTTTTATTGCATAGATATCTATTTCTCCATTCAGGTTTGCCACTGTGTGCCTCATGTATCTTGGGGTATTCTGGTTATGTGCGTATATATATTTATGATTGTTATTTCTTCCTGGTGTGTTTCTCCTTTTATTAATATACTATGCCATTTCTTGTCTCTAATAATAGTTTTGCTTTTAAAATCTATTTCATCTGAGATAAGTACAGCTACTCCAGATTTCTCTTTTTTTTTTTTGTTACTGCATGTATGGAATGTCTTTTTCCAGCCTTTCTTATCCAATATATTGGTATCCTTTGGTCTAAAGTGACTCTTTTGTAGAAAGCATATAGATGGCTCATATTTTCTTATTTATTCTGCCAGTCTCTGTCTCTTATTAGGGAGTTTAAACTATTAACATTCATTGTTATTACCGTAAAGGCAGTTCTTATTTCATCCATTTTGACATTTGAGTTTTATCTGTCATATTTTTTCCATCATTCTTTTTTACACTTCTAGTTACTTTTACTCATATAATCTTCATTTCTAGACTCACTTCCAAGCCTCTCCTGTCTCTATTTTCAGGCTGTAGTACTCTCTTTAGTATTTCCTGTAAGGCCAGTCTTTTGCTTACAAATTCTCTCAGCTTCTGTATATTTGTGAATATTCTAAATTTGCCTTCATTTTTTTCTTAACAAATCAATTTTATTGATACATATTAATAAAGCATAAAACCATCCAAAGTGTACAATCAATGGTATTCAAAGTAATATTGGTACATATTAATAAAGCATAAATCCATCCAAAGTGTGCAATCAATGGTATTCAAAGAATTCACATATTTGTGCATTCATCACATCATTCTTAGAGCACTTTCATTATTTCAATAATATTAATAATAATAATAATAAACCTAATCTCAGCAACTCTCAATCTTTCTGTGTTTCCTCTGCCATATATAGCTGCTATTTTTTACCCTTCTCGCTAGCATATATGTATTTATATTTTGTTAAACCAGTTGTTTATATGCAATATCACCCATATTTCTGTTTTACAAGAGGTTTTACTACCTTATAAAATCCTGTGTAATAGTTTTAGCCTACCTTATAGTAATATATATGACTTTAGACTTTCTCTTTTAACCACTCTCAAACCCATACAGTAGTACTGTTATTTACACACACCGTGATATGCTTAGCCATTTCTATTCATTTGCAAAAATTTGCAAACAACCTTTTCACCAATTCTACACAGATTAAACCTTAGCATTCCATTCTCTACCCTCCTATTTTCTGGTGACCTATATTTTAAATATTAAGTCCATGAGTTTACACAATATATTTAGTTTATAATAGCACAATCATACAGTATTTCTACTTTTGTGTCTGGCTTGCTCCACTTAGCATAATATACTCCAGGGTCATCAATGTTGTCATATACTTCATGACTTCATTTCTTCTTACTGTTACATAATATTCCATTGTGTGTGTACACCACCATTTGTTTATCCATTCATCAGTTGAATGACACCAGGGTTGTTTCCAACTTTTGGCAATTGTGAACAATGTTGTTGTGAACATGGGTGTGCAGATGTCTGTTCATGTCTCTGTTCTCAGTTCTTTGGGGTATATACCTAGTAATGATATTGCCGAGTCACATTTGCCTTCATTTTTGAAAGCCAATATTGTTGGATATAAGATTCCTGACTGGCAGTTTTCCTCCTGCAGTGTCATAAATATATCATACCACTGCCTTCTTATTTCCATCATTTTGATGAGAAATGGGCACTTAATCTTATTGTGCATCCCTTATGTATTATGGTTTTCTCTTGCTGCTCTCAGAATTTTCTCTTTCTCTTTGGCATTGGTCATTATGATTAATATGTGTCTTGGAGTTGGTCTATTCAAATTTATTCAGATGGGAGTACGTTGTGCTTCTTAGACTCAGATATCTATGTCTTTCAATAGGGATGGGAAATTTTCTACTACTATTTCTTCAAATATTTCTCATGACCCTTTTCTTTTATTTTCTCCTTCTGGGACACCCATCTCTTGCCACGTTGTTTACTTCCCTGATACCCAGTTAAGTTTTTTTTCTATTCTTTTTTCATCTGTTCTTTTGTATGTTCAATTTCAGAGGTCATGTCTTTAAGCTCATCGATCCTTTCTTCTGCCTTCTCAAATCTTTTGTTATATGCCTCCTGTGTATTTTTAAAAAAAAATTTTAAAGATACTTAGATTATATAAATATTACACAAAAAATATAGGGATTCCCATATGCCCCACTGTGCACACCTCCAACACCCTCCCACATAAACATCCTTCATTACTGTGACACATTCATTGCAATTGACAATCTTATCCTGGGGCTTTGCCATTAAGCATGGACCATAGTTCTCATTGTAGTCTACCCTCACTCCCACACAGTTCTGCATGTTATTGGATGGTATAAAATGGCCTATTTCTGTCATTGTAGAGTCACAGGATAATTTCCAAGTCGCCAAAGAGCCCCGATATTACAACTGTTTTTCCTGCTCCCTGTCCCCAGAGCCTCCAGTGGCCACTGGCTCCACATCAATGCTGTAATTTCTTCCATTATTAGAATCGCAATATGTCTACAATAGAATACCAGTTAAGTCCATGCCAGTCCATAGCTGTACCCATAATCCCGAAGATTTTGAGATGGTGATGTCCACTCCACCTCCAACTGAGATGGAGCTTATATTCCATGGGGATGTTGTATAGGCTTATACTGCCTGCAGCTGCAGACTGTCTCCATTCCCTGGGACAGCTGTTGTCCATCTTCATGACCCCACTGGATGCCCTGGGTGAGTCCAATGACCTGGAGAGTAGGTGTTGCAACTCCACTGATATTCTGGGCCCAGCTGGTACATGAAGAGACCAAAGATTTGAGTCTCTGGGTGTAAACCTGCAAACTCCAGCACCAAGTATAGGTTTAAATAGAAGGGACAAATGAGCCATGTGCAGGACAATTGAGTCCAACTCTGTCACTCTCAGGAGCACAAATTCCAAAGTAGGGCCTACTGGCAAGGGACCAAACTCTGAAGATATCCACCCTGACCATAAGACCAGGGAGTCTCCACAGCCCTCAGGAGCCCCACTATTTTGGGTAGTATCCACTTTGGAAGTCTATGAGATCCTGCAGAGATGTGCATAAGCGTTACCTCTGGGATGACTTCCTGACTCACTCTGAAGTCTCTTAGCCATATAAACTAATTTGTCTTTAACTTTTCCCCTTTTATTTAAGGTCTTTTTCCAGTTGCATTGTTAGCTGGTGCTTGGTAGCAATCCTGCAGTGCCACAGAGCCTCATCCCCAGGAGTCCTGTTCCATGCTGACGGGAAGGTAATGCATTAATATGCTGAGTTTGGCTTAGAGAGAGACCACATTTGAGCAACAAGGAGGCCCTCAGAAGGCAACCATTAGGCACCTATAATAATAGGCTAAGTTTCAATTTCAAGAGCAAAAACTCATAAGCCTAGTCATCAGTATCAAAGGCCCATCAGTGGACCATCCTCCTTTGCCAGTCACTGCTCCTGTACTTGGGGGACTATTGCTGCTCTTTTGGAGAATGTGGCAGAGCTCTCCAGGATGGGAATTCAGTATTCTCTTGGCTATTGTGTGAGTCTCCACCCACTGTGACATTGCCTCATGAACACTTGAACAATTTTATATACCTTATTTGTATGCTCAGGTGAACTTCCTCCCATGCATTCCCCATCACTGACACTCAACAAGAATGATCCTCCCCCACCCCAGTTGTAACTCTTCTGTGATCCAAAGCTTCTTCAAAAACGAAGCCATTACAATAGTCAAATAAATTTAATAGGAAAATGAAACAATAATGAAAAGTTTAAATATAAGACATAAAATATATAATTTTTTTAAAAACTAAAAATACAATAAAATTTAAAAATTAAGATATTTTTAAAAAATAAAAAATGTTAAAAAAAATTTTTTTTTACCTTTTTCCTTTCATCACAGCAATATCTGCTGTCCTGTCTGTACCATGGTACCTTCCCCTACTTATTCCTCAGTGTCTCTCTATTTTTCATTTTGTTTTCAAAAAAGTTTTAGGTCACAACAAAATCACACACAGAATGCAGGAGATTCTCATGTACCCAACATCCTCGCCCTTTCACCCTTCCCCGTTTTAATACCTTTTTATATGTGGATGTTACCTTTGTTATAAATGATAGACAAATAGTGAAACATAGCTATTAAACATGGTCAAAGGTTTGCATTATGGTTTACACTTTTATAAATTTTGATGATATTTACCTTGTCCTGTGTACATCATTGTAAGATATGTAGAATACTTCCATCGCCCACTAAAAACATCCTGTTCAATCTATTCTATTCTTCCCTCCACCTCCTCTCGGGGCACATGATGACACCTTGGCTTCACTCCTTGGATGACAAGATTCATAATTACATGCAACAAGACTGAGCTTTTGACACGCTGGTCTGTCTTTCCCTATTAAGAACCACACATGCTCTCAAATAACTCCTGCTTATTTGTGAACAAATCAGTCCTCCTGAGGATAGGAATCCAACTCCTTCCTGCTCATTATATGGGTCTCCACCTAATGATGCAACACATTATGACAAAATGACCACTCATACACTCCCTAGAAGCCTGCTCCAGGTGAACCCCTTCCAACATCCTAAACCAGTGACCCTTCCTTGTAAAATTGCCATAAGAGCATTCCCAACTTTGTACTTTCAATCACATACCCACAAATCTGCAATGTTCTCCTGGTCCCTCTCCCAACCCTCCCCTCCAGTACTCTGGATCTTCCAACCCACCCTCCTCAAGGTACCCACCTGTCAAATATGCACCACCCAACCCAATAATACCACTACCCTCCTGGCATATGCCTTCCATATGGAACTACACACATTCACCTTACCATAGATGATGTCTGTATAGCTGTTGGCTCACAAACTTCTTCTCCCATTTTATTTCTTGTAAACCTATATTCCAGGGAATAATTCTCTGAATCGGCTCAATATGCTTAATTCATATCAGTGAGATCAGGTAATGTTCATCCTTCAATGCCTGGCTTGCTTCACTCAATATAAGGTCCTCAAATTTATCCACGCAGTCCCATGTGTTAGCACTTTATTCCTTCTTACAAATGAGTAATATTCCATTGTATGTATGTACCACATTTTGCTTATCCATTTATCTGTTGATGGGCACATGGGTTGATTCCAACTTTTGGCAATAGTGAATAATGCACCTATGAACATTGGTGTGCATATCTGTTCATGTCTTTGCTTTCTATTCTTCTGGATATATACCCAGCAGTGGAAATTCCTGATTATATGGAAGTTCTATAGTTAGTTTTTTTTAGGAACCACCAAACCATCCTCCAAAATGGCTGGACCATTCTACATTCCCACCAGCAGTGCATGAGGATTCCCATTCCTCTACATCCTCTCCAACACTTATAGTCCGCTTTTATTTTAATAGCTGCCACTCTAATGAGTGTAAGATGGTATCTCATTGTAGTATTGATTTGCATTTCCCTAATAGCTAGTAATGTTGAGCATCATTTCATGTGCTTTTAGCCATCTGTATTTCTTCCTTGGAGAAGTATCTTTTCAAGTTGTTTGTCGATTTTTTTAAGGAGTTGTTTTCTTTTTCTTTTTGAGGTGTAGGATTTCTTTATATATACTGGATATTAGGCTCCTATCAGATATTTAGTTGCCAAATATTTTATTCCTTTGAGTAAGCTGCCTTTTTACTTTCTTAATAATGTCCTTTGAGGTGCAGAAGTTTTTAATTTTGAGGAGATCCCTTTTAAATATTTTTAATTTTGCTTCTCATGCTTTGGGTGTGAAGTTCATGAAACCATTTCTTATGACAGGGTCCTGTAGGTGTTTCACTAAATCATCTTCCACAGCCCTTGTCGTCTTGGTTCTTATATTTAGATCTTTGATCCATTTTGAGTGGATTTTTTATAAGGTGTGTGATGGTGTTCCTCTCTAATTCTTTTGGATATGGATATCCAGTGCTCCAAGCACCTTTTGTTGAAGAGGCAGTTCTCTTCCAGTTGAGTGGGCTTGGTGACCTTGTTGAATATCAGATGACTGTATATGTGAGGATCGATATCAGAACTCTAAATTCAGTTCCATTGGTTGATATGTCTATCCTTGTGCCAATACCATGCAATTTTGACCACTGTAGCTTTGCAGTAGGTTTTAAAGTCAGGCAGTGTGATATCCCAATTTCATTTTTCTTTTCAACATATCTATGGTGATTCAGGGCCTCTACCCTTCCAAATACATTTTGTATTTAGTTTTTCCAATTCGTTAAAAAAGCTGTGTTTATATTTATTGGGATTGCATTAAATTTGTAGATTGGTTTCGGTATTATAGACATCTTGATACTGATTATTCTTCCTATTCATGAACAGGGAATATTCTTCCATTTGTTTAAAACTTCTTTGATTTCGTTTAACCATGTTCCATAGGTTTCTATATATAAATCCTTTGCATCTTCAATTATATTTATTCCTAGGTATTTGATTCTTTAAGTTACTATTGAAAATGGCATTTTTTTCTTGGTTTCCTCTTCAGACTGCTCATTATTGGTGTGCATAAATGTTACTGATTTTTGAGCATTGATCTTATAGCCTGCAATTTTAATGAACTCATTTATAAGTTCTAGAAGTTTGTTTTAGAGTTCTCAGGGCTTTCTCTGCATAGGATCATGTCATCTGCAAATAGTGAAACTTTTACTTCTTCCTTTCCAATTTGGATGCCTTTTATATCTTTTTCTGGCTTCAGTGCTCGAGCAAGTACTTCTAAGACAATGTTAAAAAGGAGCAGTGATAGTGGGCATCCTTGTCATGTTACCAATCTTAGTGGGAAAGCTTTTAGGATTTCACCATTGAAGATGATGTTAGCTGTTGGTTTTTCATTTATACCCTTTATCATGTTCCGAGAGTTTCCTTCTATTGCTATTTTTTGCAGTGTTTTTATCAGGAAAGGGTGCTGTATTTTGTTGAATGCTTTTTCTGCATCTATAAAGAGGATCATGTGATTTCTTTTTTTTTTCAATCTGTTTATGTGGTGTATTACATGGCTTGATTTTCTTATGATGATCCATCCTTGCATGCCTGCGATGAAACCCACTTAGTAATGGTGTATAATTCATTTGATATGTTTTTTAATGCAATTAGCATGATTTTGTTAAGGATTTAGCATCTAGGTTCATTAAAGAGATTTGTCTTTAATTTTTCTTTCTTGTGGCATCTTTTTTGGCTTTGGTATTACGGTAAATTTGGCATCATATAATGAGTTAGGCAATGTTCCTTCTACTTCAATTTTTTGGAAGAGCTTAAGGAGGATTGGTGTTAGTTCTTTCTGGAATGTTTGGGAGAATTAACCTGTGAAGCTGTCTGGTCCCGTGCTCTTCTTAGCTGGGAGGTTTTTGATGAAGGTGTCTATCTTTTTACTTGCAATTGGAATGTTGAGATCATCAATTTCTTCTTTTGTCAATGTAGGCTGCTTGTGAGTTTCTAGAAATTTGTCCATTTCCTCTAAATTATCATTCTTGTTGGCATATAATTTTTCAAAGTATCTTCTTATGATAGTCTTTATTTCTGTGGGGTCATTAGTGATATCCCCTTCTTCAGGTCTTATTTTGTGTATTTACAACAGCTTTCTTTTTTTCTTTGTTAGTCTGGCTAAGAGTTTGTCAATTTTATTGATTTTCTCGAAGAACCAGC
>JAQZBX010083843.1:0-13332 GCA_029593785.1 Cabassous unicinctus | reverse complement strand
AAAAAAGCAGGGTGGGGGAAATAAATCTTCAAAACAAAACACTCATGGCAGGAATGAGTAGAGTGGAACACGTGTGTAACGCTTTAAGAGCAGTGGCGTATACGGTTATCGGCAGGCTTTAAACACATGAACTGAGTGCAGCCGCCTCGGAGAGCTGGACGCAACTGGGGAGTGAGGTGCACGTGGGTCAACTGACCAGTCATTTTGTTACTTTTTATAGAAAAATAAAAAAGCAAAACAGCCTCGTATTTCTTCCAAGTCTGAATGGAGTTTCAAGGTGTCTGGGTGTTTCTCATGCCGCTTTAGTTCTTTCAGAATGTTTTCCGTTGGGAAAGCTGGAAGGGTGGAGCAGCGTGGCCCCCGCACGAGGAGGACATGCGGATCCGCGAGGCGTTCCATATTTAAAACACCTTTAAATTAGCTGCAATTAAGCTGCTCTTCCTTTTGGAGACCAAGGCCCAGGCAAGACGCAGCACCTTCTGCCCCAGGGTGGGTACCAGGGTGGGCCCCAGGGCGGGCGGCGGCCAGGCCCCATCCAGCTCCTCCCCGCGGGGCCCAGGCTGCCATGGAGACTGTGGGGACACTCCCAGGGCTGTGACTCCTGGGGGCCGGGTGGAGGCGGCCGGAAGAGGGCAGGGCAAACGGGCCCTCCAGGAAGGTGTCACAGCAGAGGGTGACCATGGGCCCCAATCCACGTCCAGAGTGGGGCGGCGGCCAGGGCGAGACGTGGACGGCATGACGGGCTGCCACAGCACCCTTCTGACCACACCGTGGTCACGCCCACGGAGCAGTCTGGGTTGGCTGGCACTTGGCTTCTTCACCAGATCCCCAGCCACGGCTCAGACCTCTGCCCTCACCCCCCTCCCTCCCCTTCTGCCACCGGCTCAGGCCCAGGATGGGCAGCGCGAGTCACGGGCCAGGAGTTGGTTCACAGTGGCGCCCACCGCGCCCTAAGCATGGCTCACCAGGTACACGGCTGGGTCCAGGTGGCTGCGGGATGGAGGCATTGGCAATGCCAGTCAGGTGGGACTGAGGCCTCGGGCACCCTCATGGCAAGGAGATGGCGCCGGGTGGGTCAGCCCAGGCGGGGCAGGGACGCCGAGCACACCTGGGGGCAGCGCCTGTCTCAGAAGTTCCCCGAACTTGCAGTGGAAGCTGCCGTGGGCTGGCGGGCCTCAGAGCGCACTTGTCCCTTCCTTTACTCGGTTCTTGGTATTTAGTAAAATCAAGGTAAAAACAGACCCAAGTGACGTCCTCTCTGCCCAGGGGCCTGAGGCCAGCTGCCCCCAGACAGGATCCTGCTAGGATCAGGATGAAGGCCCCACCCCCGTCTTCAAGGCAGCGGTCATCTGTCCTTGAGGTCACCGTTCAGACACGCCAGACTGTAGATCTCGCAAAATCAGGGGACCCCGGCCTTGCCCTCAGGGAGCCTCGGGCTGGCAGCAGCCCATCAACACATCCAAACGCAGGACCCAGGTCTGTGGACAAGCGCTTTCCAAGTGCATTTGCACTAATTGTTTAAAAGAAACTGTATTTAGATGTATCTGTATTTCCATGTAAATTTCCTTCCCTCGGGATGAAATATTCCCATTTTCCACAATAAAATCTACCAAAAGGTGCTGTTGTAGGACCCCCAGCCCAGCCAGCCCCTTCCTGGCGGTACCGCGTGGCCCCGCCCCCAGGTCAGAGGCCCCTTCTATGTGTCTGCTTTGGAATGGCAGCTTTGAAAACAGGTTTTGACGTTTCTGAGAGAGGGAGGTTCACCTGGGGACACACCTGTGGGTCAGCGAGTGCCACGGGGGCACCGGGGACGGGCGTGAATGCATGTGTGCACTACGCGTGCCTCAGGGCCGGGCACGGGTGGCGCTGGGCGGTCCTGCCACTGGCCCCGCACCTGGGTGTGGGATGCTCGCCGGCTGTGGCCAGGACCCACCTGGACAGTGGCTGCGTCTGGTGGTCTTGGCTCTCCACATGCATCTGGGAGGGGCAGGGAGCCGCGTGCCAGAGGAGCCGCTTCAGAGCCCCAGGCGCTCCTTGTTGCTGCACCTGGGACAGCAGCGACTCCTGCGGGGCACACGCGTGTGGACACGCTTGCAGCAGCGAGGGCTGGAGGCTTGCTTTGCAATCACAATACAAATATAATTTTTGCCAGTTCCACAGGATAATGATGCACCACCAAAATAACAAAAGCAGAAACAGCAAAGTTTCTGTGCCATATGGGCTCACTGCTCGGAACAGAGGGGAATCCGGCAGGTCACTTCCACCCCCCGCCCGCCCAGCCCGAGCCTGAGGGCGGCCCTTCCTGCTGCGCCCCAGCCCCATCTGCTGCCTCCTCACGCGGCCTCTTGTCCCGAGTGTGGTGAGCCCGGGGCCTTCCAGGTGCTGAGGGCGGGTGTCCCCCACAGCCTTGGCAGCGCCAGTGCATTCCCACAGACGTGGGGCCCACACTGCCCTGGGGAAGGGGCTCCTCAGGCCCCGGGCTCACCACCGTTGGTAAAGCTCGGATTTGGCACAGACAGGAACAGCGCTGACCCTGGCGCTGACGGGGCCCTTCTGGGACGAGGAGCTTTGGCCACTAGCCCCAGCAGCCAGCAAGGCTGAGACCAAGTTTCCTGCAACCACGGCTTGCAATGTTTTCCCTCCTCTAAAAGGTCCCAACTGGACTGCTGGCTGCACCGACTGGACACCAGAGAACTTCAGGAAGGTTCACCAACACCAAGCAGTGACGTCTAAAGCAGTGTGAACGCACAAAAAGTGACCACGCAGCCTGCGAATGTCTGGTGGAAATGGAAGATGACGGAGGCCCCATGCCCACCCTGGGGGCCCCAGCAGTGACACCCAACAGATCCTTTGGGGTGGGGATGCTCGCTAGCTGTACCCAGAATGACACAGGGAGACATGCACACGCTGCACTTAAGAAGAGCAGATACGACCTGGACCTGAGGGCCTTCGGGCTAACACGAGACCAAGTGCACAAGGGAAGGGGCTTGCGCGAGTCCCAGGCCCCCACAGCTCTGGCTCTCAGCATCTCTGCTGCCGCCCCACCCTCTCCACCTGCAGCCCCCCACCCAGGGGGCGGCCTTGGGCAACAAGACAGAGGCACCATCATCATCACCATCATCATGTATTTATTTAGTTTTTACAAATTCTACAGAGAAGACACTGGGCTCACCAAACCTGATGACGCAGCCCCTCATTCCACTCCACTCTCCCTCTAGTTCTCCGTAAGGACGCCTGACTCTGTAACCCAAAAACTAGCCTGGCCAGTGACTCGCTTCGATACACGTGACCAGGGCGTGGTGTTTTCCAGCCTCCCAGCTGCCAGGCAGAGGCAGATGCACGCAGAGGGAGCCCAGGCTGGGCTGAGGGCAGGGCCCCGGCCCCCCCAGGCCCCCGCCCCACTGAGATGCCAAGCCCCCAGTACCCTGCTGCTTAAGTACTGCTGCACTGAAGACAATGAGGTTTCTACCTTAACGGGAACTCAAGTTCAAGTTTTGAATGTGGTTCTTGGCCATTCTTGGGCAAAACAACTCATTTCTTAAGTTATTTCCAGAAAAATTACAAAGGATTATCACGCTTGTGTTTTTGAATCTGCACCTAGATGGCCCTGATGTCTCACCTCTTCCTCTGCTTGTGACCCACCAATTTACAGGCTGTCTCTAATTAAGACCGTAGCATGATCATTCTAATGGGCAAAAAACAGAACAGGATGGGACAAACGAGATGCCCAAGGACCAGCCCGGAGCCGCCAGTCGAGGCGGCTCTGCCCAGAGCACCAGGCCCCAGCATCAATCTCCAAGCAACATCCAAGTTTGTCTTCAAATCACTTCCCTCTGTCCACTTCCTGGTCAAGCTGGATCAGTCCCCACCAGGGCCCTGGCTGGCAGGCAAGGACAGTGGGGGAACTGCAACTGGGCGGGGTCAGCAGGCGTTTGGGGAGTCTGGGCTTCGGGGCCAGGTGTCCTGGGGGACGGCCCAGAGGGCATGTGCCAGGCCACCCATTCCTTCCCTGCTCCACTGAGGCTGATGCCTGAGCCACAGCTGCCAGGCACCTCTGCAGAGCTAGGACCACGAGCGACACCTGCTGCCCTACAAGATGCGCCCACTGGCTGCTCCCACCAGCCCAGGCCCAGGTCCAGAGAGCAGCGTGGTGTGGCTAGGACCCTCGGCTGGCATGGGCACCTCTTCAGCGCCCACCTGGCAGGGCCCTCCCACAGCACCTGGGACAAAGGAAGGCTCCTGCGGCCTGAGCCGCGGGAGGGTGTGGTTGGCTGCAGCAGCCTTCCCTCCAGGACCAGCTCTCGCTCTGCCTGGAACCCAGTGGCCAGGGAACCAATGCCAGAACATCAATGGCCACCAAAAGGAGAAGGTGGAGGAAAGCAGGGTACATACGAGATCTGGGGATCATGAAAAAGGGGTTCTGGGGCACAGCCATCACCAAGTACAAGGTCACCCCTGAGGCTTTCTTTCCAGAGACTTAGGAAGTGGCTCACCCATTAGCAACCCTGAAATGTCAACCCATCTGACTAAGATTAGTTTGGGTTGGTACTACCATTTGTGGCTTTTCTAAAAGACCGAAAAAAGATGACAAAAAGGCCATGCAGCCTTGAAGGAATGTGGAGTACGATGCAGCAGAGAGGAGCAGGGAGAACGGCGGGAATGTGGCCTGTCCACCCAGACCCCAGCCCAGGGCTGCCCACGGGCCCTCCTTGGCCCCTTCCGGGCTGGGAGGAGTGTGGGTGCAGGACACAACACAGCACATGCCCGGTGCAGACACCTGCAGGGACAGGACCTTAGAGTCACCTGTACACAGAAACCTACGGCGAGAACACTGCAGAGGGGTTGGTTTCAATATCAAAGGGCATCTTCCTACACTTTCCACAACACATTCACCCACGGAAACACCCTACCACAAGGTGAAGTAAACAAAGGTGAACAGATCCTGTGCAAACTGTGCCCAACAGGAACGCGTGGGAAAGGTGAGGCGGCGCGCACTGTCCCAGGTCCCTTGTGGTGCTGGACTCTGGAGCGGGATGTCCAAGAACGTGTGGTCCAGTCTTCTTCCTCTGCAGGGGAGACTCCAAAGCCCTGCCAGAAACAGCTCAGCCAGCCGGGGGGCAGCAACCAGCACGGGGAATGCAGCTCCCGCCAGGAGGACCTGGCTTCCGTCCCCAGCAGCAGGCAGCAGCGGCAGGAGCTCTGCCCGGAGGACGGAGGAGGAGCCGCCGCTTCCTGCAGACTGCACTGGCCGCACGGCACCAGGCGGCCTCAGGCCCACTCCTGCTTGACCGCCAGGGCTGTGTCCAGTGCTTAGGCTGCAGGAAGCTCCACTGTCCAGCCAATGCGGACACCGCAGAACCACAACACAGACATGAAAGACAGCCCCGAACATGCTCTAAAAACAAAGACAGACGACGACGACCGCAGCTAAACTGCTTTAAATGCTGCATGCTACCGCACTGCACGGACCCGGGAACGACGCACGGGTGGCACGGAGGAGGTGGGGGGCAGCAAAGGGTCCTCACAGGCCGGCGGCGGCCCTTCCTCATGGCCAGAGCGGCAACTCCCCATCTCTAGAACTACAGTCCGTGACTCTCAGGTGGAAGCGGCCGGTGCTGACATCCTTCCATCACAGCTGAGTTAGTTAAACCCGTCAGTGTGGTAGCTGGGGTGGGAGTCGGCCGTGAGCTGGGTGGTCTCTGTGGCGGAGGCTGGCTGCATCACGATGGGCGTGTCTGTGGCCTCTGGAAAGCAAGCACAGGCCGCTCATCGCACAGGGCACTGGCCCGCCGGCCTGCTCCTCCGTGCCGCACACTCAACTCGGCAGCTTCCTGGGGCTGCAGACGTCAGAACACATGCTCTGAGGCGGAGACGCTGTTTTGCATCTTTCCACCCCAAGACAACGTCCTCATCCGCCTCAGGCCACTGCCCACCCTCAGCCTGCCCGCCCCCGCCCCCCGGCCCTGCGCTCCGCTTTACCTCCGTGTCCACGTGCACACTCAACAGGCCCCGCTGCACCACAAACACTCCCGCACAGACTCAGTGCCCTCCTGTTTGACAAGACAGGTTGGCGCGCTCAGGGCCTGGCCTGGCTCCGCCACGCACTCAGGCCAGGTGCGGGTGCTCGGGCAGACACTCACCCCTCTCGTCGGACTGCAGCTGCGCCTCCAAGTCCTCGGGGGACACGTAGAAGGCAGCCCCCTCGCCCTCGGGGGGCCTGGGCTTGCACTTCCCACAGCAGCAGTTGAAGCAGCAGCACAGGCAGCAGCAGCAGTAGCAGCAGGTCAGGAGCCCGCAGAGCACGAAGAGGGCCTGGGGGCGAGAGGGGAGGCGCCTTCAGCCGAGCCCAGAGAGGCCGGCGCGGGCCGCGTCTGCAGCTTCCACAGGGCCGCAGCGTGCCCTACAGGCCGGGTGCCCCTCCTCAGCCCAGGACTTAAGTGCAGAAAGAGGAGCAGTGCGCAGACGGGAGGGGCCGGCCAGCACCTGCGCCGAGAAGGGGCAACCTGCCCTGCAACTGGGGCCAGGGGCAAGTCAAGGCCTGGCCTTAGCAGAGGTGCTGGGAATAAACACAGAAACGAAAAAACGTTAATAAAATGTAAAACAAATGGGTAAGTCAAGGTTCCTGAAGCGAGACAGATATTGAACGCGTCTTCCCACAACAGGGTCCGCCCTCGATGGAGCACAGATGCTTACAGGGGAGCCTGCTGCCAGGAGCCCTTGCTTACTCGAGAGCGCACAGGCAGCGCGGTAAGACGCAACGGCCCTGCAAGACCAGGGGTCATGCAGCGCGTCTGGCTGGGGGGGAGGCTCACCTTCGCCCACCAACTGGAGAGCACGAAGTAGGTATTCACGTTCTCCTCCCCAAACTGCTCGGCCACGTAGAGGCCCAGGGAGCCGTACTTGTCGTAGATGTTCCTTTTAGTGGCGTCGGTCAGGATGGCGTGGGCGCTGTTGATCTCCTTGAACTTGTCTGCAGCCTCTGGGTTATCAGGGTTCTTGTCGGGGTGGTATTTCAAGGCAAGTTTCCTGCAAACCAATACCATATCTGGGTTTTAAACTTGGTGCCTGAATCTCATGCTTACACAAGGGATAGTGTGTGCCTGTCGCCACCCCCTCTTCCATCACCACTTTCCAATTTCACATGCCCAATTCCACAGAATTTCAGAATATCCGAGTCAAAAGAAACCAAAGCAGCCTGCTTCTTCGAGCAGAGGCGGCTCAGGCCACCTGGGATAGAGGATAACCCTGGAAGTCTTAAGGCCAGACCCTGACCCATGCGGTGGGCGCAGCTGGCTGGGCTGTGCCATGTCCTCTCGCCTGGACCTTCCAACCAAGCAGGGGCAAGCCCTGCTGCAACCCCAGAGTCCTCGCCAACCAGCTGCTCGTGTGAAGTCAAGCGATCAGCATGGAGGGAGGTACCAAGGCATTTCATGTCTGGGTACTAATCATACAAGAGGACTGTTTGAAATGTCTGGACTTAAGGGAGGGTGCCTGTGGCCAGCAGTCCTTTGGCTCACAGTGCAGCCACACCTGAGTCGGGTCCTCAAAGCTCAACCCAAGGCACGGCACAGTGAGTGGCCCTGCTGTCACTGTGATGCAACAAGTAGCTCCTCTAAGTCTTCCCAAAGCTCTACAAGCAATTGGGAGGTCCCTAAACAAGTTTGGATCTGCTTCCTTATGGAACTGGTGGCCCTGATTTAGAGTCTGTAATATCTAAAGAGCGCTATTTTTTTTTTTTTTTTTTGCAAAGAAAATATTGAGAATGTGACAATTTTAAACTATAATAAGCACACTACAAATACAAATATGCAACAGAACTGTTACCAGTTAAATACCGAGTCTGCCCAGAAAAACGTATGTGCAATGGTTCTAGGTACACTAGAGATCCAACCATGTGAGCGGCATGTGTGTCCTCTGGGGGAAAACATGGGACCCACACTTGGTGTCTTACCGGTAGGACTTTTTGATGTCGTCTGAGGTTGCATTCTTGTCCAGCCCAAGCACATGGTACAGTGATTCCCCAGAGGTAGAGAGGGAGCGCTGTCTCTGATCTGCCATGTTAGACTAATCTACAAGAAAAAAGAACAAAACATGAAAACGCACATTCAGAATTCCAAGTGTGGAGCTGACGGACTTCATTCCATAAGCCTGTTTGAAGCAAAAGCCGAAAGCGCTGTCTTGTGGGGTCTGCAATGTGCGCACGGATGAGAAATGCCAGACGCTCCAGCACAAAGGAGAGCAGGGGACAGGCCCGGAAGCTGGCACGACCTCCACATTTTGCGTGAGGGGCTGCATGGTGTGAAGATGATGAGGTGCGGCCCTGAAACACTGAAGATGTACACTGTAGTCTCTAGAGCCAGCACGTGTAGCCAAAAAAACTAAGGGAAAAAAAAAGATATTCAAATACAAGAGAAGGCAGGAAGGAGACGGGGGAAATAAAACAGAGAATAAACAGAAAGAAAAGTAATAAACTGGTAGATCTAAATCCAATCATATCAATAACTAAATTCAACATTAATGGATAAAAGACTCCAATTAAGACAGAGATTGTTAGAAAGAATAAAAATGCAAGACCCAACTAAATGCTTTCCGTAAGAGTCGACAGAAATTAAAGGAAGAAACAGACAACTCCAAAGAAATTTTCCCAAAAGTTTCTCCAAAGAAATACTTACCACCCCACTCAACCACCATAAACTAAATGATATTTACAGAAAACTTAACAACTACAGAAAATACATTCTTTGTTCACCAAGACATGTTGGACCTTAGAACAAATTTCAATAAATTTAAATGAATGTACATCACACACGCTCTATGTTCTTTGATCATAACAAAATTAAATTAGAAACCCAACAGTAAGATATCTAGGAGAACCTCAAGTTCATTTTAAACAATACACTCCTAAATAAAATGTAGATCACAAAGAAATCACAAGGGAAATTAGAAAATATTTTGAAATAAATGTAACATATTAAAATTTGTGGTATATGGCTAAAACCATGCATACAAGGCTAAACGCTTATATCAGAAAAGAAGAGAGGTCTAAAATCAAGACTTCAGGTTTACCTTAAGAAGCTAGAAAATAGCACAAAACCAAAATAAGTGAAAGGAAGGAAAAATAAAGATTAGTGCAGAAACTGACAAAACAGAAAACTGACCAAAAATAGAAAAATTTAACATACGCAAAGTTGTGTCTTTGAAAAGAATAAAATTGATAAACAAGTAGCCAGACTGACCAAGAAACAAAAAGAAAAGAAATCACCCACATCAGGAACGAGAGAGGGGCTAATAATCACTGCAGGCCCTATGGGCATGAAAACACAAGAGAGCATTATGGATAACTGCACGCCCAGAAGTTAAAAAGTCAGATGAAATAGACAAATACTTTGAAAAACAGAACTTACCAAAAACTAACACAAGGTGAGACAGAACATCTACATCTGCTAAGGAAAGTGAATTTGCAATTTAAAAACGTTCCCACACAGAAATTTTCAAGCCCAGATGGTTTCTCTATCAAGTATTCAAGGAAAAAATGACATCAATCTTACACAAACTCTTTCAGAAAAAGAGGAGGGAACTTTTCCCAACTTGATTTTTGAGGCTGGAGTCATCCTGATATGGAAACCTGACAAAGACATTACCAAAAAGAAAACCCATGAACACAGATGCAGATATCCTAAACAAAGTATTAGTGAACAGAATCTAAAACTATACAAAAAGTTATATATACCATTGTAGCAGTTTGATATGGTTTATGAATTCCAAAAATAGACACTGGATTATGTTTGTACCTGGGTGTGATTAAATTATGATTAGGGCTTTGATTGGGCCACATTAGTAGGACGTCCTGTCCCCTTGGTGAGCAGGGACTCACATTTAAAACTACATGGAAGAGCAGAGGAGTTAGTGGCAGTTTTGATGCTAGGGTTTTGAGCTGGAGCCTGGGAAGTGAACACACAGAGGAGCAGAGCAGCTGAGCAGCTGAGCCCAGAGAGACGCAAGCCCCGGGAAGAGAGGAGCCCTGGCAGCCATCGGCAGCCATCTTGCTCCAACACATGGCCACAGACTTTGGTGAGGGAAGAAACTTTCGCTTTCTACCCCCAAACAAATACCCTTTATAAAAGCCAACAGATTTCTGATATTTTGCATCAGTACCCCTTTGGCTGACTAATACAACCATGATCAAGAAGAATTCCAGGACTACAAAGTTAATTATATATTTCAAAATAAATCAATGTCATTCATTATATTAACAGAATAAAGAAGATAAACCAAAGGACCATCTCAATAGTCATAAAAAGCATTTGACAAAATTCAACACAGAATCATGATTAAAAAAATAATAATCTCAGCAAATTAGTACTAAAATGGAACTTCTTCAGTCTAATAAAGGGCATCTATGAAAAACCTAAAAGTATTATCATGCTTAGTGCTAAAATCATGATTACTTAAGACTGGGAACAAGGCAAAGGTACCTGCTCTTACACTTTTATTCAAAATTGTTCTAAATGCTGCAAGAAGGGAAAAATAATGAATACATAAAAACCATGAAGGCCAGAAAAGAACACACAAAATTGCTCCTATTCAGAAATAACTTGATGGTTTACACAGGAAATCCTAAGGAATTGACAAAACTATTATAACGAAAAAGTGATTTTGCCATGATCACAAGATACAAGTTTAATATTTGGAAAAAAAAAACAACTGTATTTGAGAGTAGAAAACAATTGGAAAACTTATTGTTATAAATAAATTTCATTCAAAAGAGCATCAGGAAGTGGATGTGGCTCAAGCAATTGGGCTCCTGCCTACCACATGGGAGGTCCCTAGTTCGGTTCCCAGTGCCTCCTAGAGAAGACAGTGAGCTGGCGCAACGGGCAGGCGCAGCAAGCTGATGCAACAAAAGACACAAGGAAAACTTAATGAGAGACACAACAAAGCAGGGAGTGGAGGTGGCTCAAGCGATTAAGCGCCTCGCTCCCACACTGGAGATCCCGGGTTCAGTTCCTGGTTCCGCCTAAGGAAACAATGAAGACGAACAGACATGGCAAGTGAAAACAACAAGGGGGTGGGGAGAAATAAATAAAATCAATATTAAAAAAAAAAAAAAGAGCATCCCAAAACATAAAATAATTATGAACAAAATTATGACATATAAGACCTCTATATTGAAACTACACAAAATTGCTGAGGGGGATTAAAGACTGAAAGCATAGATATACCATGTTCATGGACTGGAAGGCTCAATATTGTTAAGACATCAATTCTCCCCAAATTGATCTATAGAGTCAACACAATCGTAACTCATTACAGCATGCTTTTTTTTTTTCAGTAGAAATTGACAACTGATTTAAAACTTACATGGAAATATAACAGAGCTAGAATAACCAAAATGATGTTTTAGATAAACAAAGTTGAAGGACTTATCCTACCTGATTTCAAAACATACTAAAATTATTCAAGGCAGTTTGATATTGGCAAAAGAAAACTGACAAATACATCAACAGAATAGTATAGATAGACCCATTCATACAGTAAACCATAGAATGGGAGAGAATATTCGCATTACAATATATAACACAAAACTCACATCCAGAATACATAGAAAACTCTTATATCTCAATATTAAGAAAAACAAAACTTTTTTTAAATGGGAAAAGCAAAGATAAGTAAATGGCCAATACATACATGAAAAGACACTCAACATCATTGGTCATTTAGAAATATAAAATAAAGCCACACTGAGCTACCACTTTCACATCCACTAGAATGGTTATTAAAAAAAAACAAACTTATCGAATGTTGGTAAGGAGGTGAAGCAACACAAACCTGTTGCCATACATACTGTTGGAAATGCAAAACGGTACAACCCTTTTGGAAATCAGTTCTTAAAAAGTTAAGAATGCACTTAACGTATGAGCCAGCAATTCTACTTGTATTTACAAGAAATGAAAATGCTTTTTTTTTTTCAGTAGAAATTGAAGTCCTCACAAAGATTTATACACAGATGTTCACAGCAGCTTTATTTTTAATAGCTGAAATATGGAAACAGAACAAATGTCCATCAATAGGTAAATGGAAAAAAAAGCATGGTATATCCAAACAATGGAATACTGCTCAGCAATAAAAGGGAGTAAACTCCTGATAAATAACTCCAGAAAATGCAAACTAATCTGCAATGACAGAAAACTGATCAGTGGCTGCCTTGGGGGCAGGGATAGAGGGGCACAAAGAATCTCTAGGAGTTTATGTCAGCAAAAATGGCAGAAAAAGGAATGATGGAAGGCTGCAACTCCACAGAAGCATAAACTAGCAAAAACTTCCAGAGTCAACTTTACTGAAACTCTGGAAACTAATCAAAAGTTTACAGCAACCATGTGAACACAAAGAAAATCAAAACAAAACAAAACCCCTGAATTTCAGGGCATAAGAAAATCTGTTGCAACAGTAGCTGACCCCAGGTCACAAATAAGTTCAAAAGAGCCACTGAACAACAACAGGTATGGCAAGGGGGGGAATCTGATCTCCAGAGTTGCCACATTTTAATTTTTAAAATGTCCCGTTTTCAACAAAAATTTAAAGGGCATGGGAAAAAAAAAAGTATGGCCCATACATGGGGAAAAAAGGGATTTCTACCAGGAATGAAGGGTGGTTCAACATATGAAGATCAATCAATGTAACGCACCATATTAAGAAAATAAAGGAATAAAAGAGATGATCTCAACTAGTGCACAAAAAGCATTTGAAAAACTGAACACCCTTTCGTGATAAAATTATTCCATGAATGAAGACTATACGGGAGCTTTTTTGACCTGATAAAAGGCATCTATGCAAAGCCTACAGCTAACATCATATTTGATGGTGAAAGACTGAAAGCTTCCCTCTAAGATCAGGAATAAGGCAGGGATGTCTGCTCTTATCACTTAAATTCAAACACTGCAGTAAAAATTCCCGTTTGTACAATTGGCAAGGAAAAGAAATAAAAGGCATCCAAAATGTAAAGTGAGAAACAAACTATCTGTATATACAGACGAAATAATCTTATATATAGAAAATCCTAAAGAATCCATAAAGAACTATTAGAGCTCAGGAAGTGGATGTGGTTCAAACAGTTGGGCACCTGCCTACCACATGGGAGGTCCCGGCTTCACTTCCTGGTGCCTCCTAAAGAAGATGAGCAAGACAGTGAACTTATGTGATGGGCTAGCATGGCAAGCTGATGCAACGAGATGATGCAACGAGGAGACAAAATGAGGAGACACAGTGAGAGACACAACAAGCAGGGAGTGGAGGTGGCTCAAGCGATTTTGGGTGCCTCCCTCCAGTTTCCCG
>JAQZBX010083842.1:0-13338 GCA_029593785.1 Cabassous unicinctus | reverse complement strand
ATTGGAAAGACATACCATGTACATGAATTGGAAGATTTTATATTGTTACAATAGTAATATACCCAAAGCAATCTACAAATTGACTGCAATTCTTATCAAAATTCCAATGGCCTTTTGTTGTTGTTGTTGCAGAAATGGAAAAGCCAATCCTCAAATTCATATGGAAGTTCAGGGAACCTAAAATAGTCAAAACAATATTGAAGAAGAACAAATTTGGAGAACTCAAACTTCCCAATTTCAAAACTACTATAAAGCTGCAGTAACAAAACAATATGGCATTAGCATAAGAATAGACATATAGACTGATGCAACAGAGTTGAGAATCCAGAATTAAACCCATATGTCTTATGGTCAATTGACTTTTTATATGGACGCTATTTCCGTTCAATGGGGAAAGAACATTCTCTTTAACAAATGGCGCTGGAACAAATGGATATCCATTTTCAAAAGAATGAAGTCAGACTCCTACCTCATACTATATACAAAATCAGCTCAGAATGGATCAACCTAAATATAAGAGCTAAAACTATGAAACTCTAGGAAGAAAACATAAGCATAAATCTTCATGTCTTCGAATTTGGCGATGGATTCTTAGATATAAAACCAAAATCAATAAAAGAAAAAATAAATTGGACTTCATCAAAATTAAAAACTTACATGCATTAAAGGACATTATTAAGAAAGTGAAGACAGCCTACAGAATGGGAGAAATATTTGGGAATATTATATCTGATAAAAGACTATGTGAGAAGACACATTAAGAGACAACTCCAAAGAGAAGATTGCCACTCAATGATGGAGGCAGAGATTGAGTTATGCCACCAGCGAAAGAAGCTAAGATTGTCAGCACAGCCTTCAACAGGAGAGGGTCATGGGACAGATTATTCCCCACAGACTTCAGAGGGTGCAGAGCCCACCTGGCCCCTGGATTTCAGGCTTCTAGCCTCTAGAACCATGAGAGAAAAACTTTCCGTTGTCTGCAGTCATTCAGTCTGTGGTATTTTGTTCAGTGGCTCTAGGAAGCTGACAGTTTTTGGAATATCCAGAATCTATGAAGAACTTTTTAAAGTTGACAACAAAAGGACAAACACTTTTAAAAAAAATATTGACAAAGGACTTGAATAGACTATTCTCCTAGGAAGATATACAAATGGCGAATAAGCCCATGAAAAAATGTTCAACATCATTAGTCACTAGAGAGATGCAAGTCAAAACAACAAGGATATAACACTTCACACCTACTAGAATGGCTCTAACCAAAAATATGGAAAATAAGTGTTGGAGAGGATGTGGAAAAACTCGGATCCCTCATACTCTGCTGGCAGGGATGTAAAATGGTGTAGCCTCTGTGGAAAACAGTTGGGCAGTTCCTCAAAAAGTGAAAAGATGCATTGCCATATGACCAAGGAAGTCCATCCTAGGTTTTTACCCAGAAGAACAGAAAACAGGGGCTTAGACAAATACTTGTACCATGAATGCTTATAGCATTATTCACAATAGCAAAAAGGTGGAAAGAACCCAAATGTCCATCAATAGATGAATAGATATACAGAATATGTTTTATATATATATACACACACACACACACACACACAATGGAATAGTATTCACCCATAAAAAGGAGTGAAGTACTGATGCTTGCCTCAATGCAGATGAACCTTAAAAACATGCTAAGTGTAAGAAGCCAGGCCAAAAAAGACCCATATTGTATAATTCCACTTGTATGAAATGGGCAGAATATGCAAACCCATGGAGACTGAACACAGATGGGTGGTTGCCAGGGGACAGGAGAGGAGGTAATGGTGTGTGACTGCCAGTGGGTACGAAGTTCCTTTTTGGGTGATGAAAATGGTTTGGAAGTAGGTAGAGGTGATGACTGCACAACATTGTGAACATACTTAATGCCACTGATTTGCACAATTTAAAATGGTTAATTTTATGTTATATGAATTTCACCTCAAAAAAAAGACTACTAATGAATAGCAAGGGTCGAAATTCACCCCATCTTTTCTTTTTTTTTTTTAGGTTCTGGGTCCGGGGATTGAAACTGGGACCTCGTGTGTGGGAAGCTGACTCTCAACCACTAAGCCACATCAGCTCCCCAAGCTGTTGTTTTTTTCATTTGTTTGTTTGTTTGTTTGTTTTTAGGGAGCACAGGGAACCAAACCCAGGACCTCCCATGTGGGAAGCAGGCACTCAACTGCGTGAGCCACATCCGCTCCCCTCACCCCATCCTTTGGATTGCAGAGCGCACCACGTTTTGCTATTGCCCACGTATTTATTGACATCCCCTAATCCCCACTGCCCTGCAGATGCAGCCTGATCCTCACAGCACGTTCTAAGAGGCACACTGCTTGTCACCAACGTCTGCTAACAGCCAGAAATAAATACAAAAGCTCACAGACCCAGTTGTCTGAAAAATGGTTAATGATATTTTAAAACATCATTCAGTTCTTATTCAATAAATACCAAAACATAAATTGTGTGTGTGTGTCTTCAGGGTTTGGTAAAACATGGCCCAGGTGACAGTAGAGACGTCTGAGGGACAAAGGGACAAAGCAGACCTCTGCTATGGCATACTGGTCCCAGGTCCAAAAAGAAATCAGACCTTAGCATTCTCCACATCCAGCAAATCCTTCAGCCTTGCCCTTCTTCCCCTGGGAATATTAGGCCTGGGGGGATTATTAGAAGTCGGTACTAATTGATAGTACCTTCTAGCAGCCCCTTCATATGAGCCCAAGGCATCCTCCAAAGCAGACATATTTAAGGCACAAAGAGCAAAAGTGCCTTTACTTTCTGTCAGAAATCGAGGGACAGAGCAGTTACAGATTCAAACGAAAGGAGCCAAAGGCCATGTGGCCAAAGACAAATCTTAGCTGTTATGACTTTGGTTAAAGATGAGCCCTATTTATCAACATCTGACCAAAGACAAATAGATACTAAGCTTGAGCTATTTTTGTTGTGTAGGCAACCATTTTTTGCATGATTTATGAAGGGATTTTGGCTTGAGGCTTTTTTCCTAATAGAGCTGTCTGTATAAAAGAGCTTCACCCTCAAGGAAGCCATTAATCAAAATATTACTGAATTTCTTTGTATGAAACCATCTCAGCTAACCACGTAAGTATGGATTCATCTGGCAAGCTGGCCTCTGCCTGGGCTGGGGGCACTCTTTCAACACACAGTCTCCTTCCCTGGGGCTGGCCACCCAGGAAGAAACTTCTCCATCCTCAGCTCCATCACTTTTGCGGGCTTCCTGCTTTCCAACCTGCTGCTACCCTTTCTGAGCATTGGGAAGATTCTAGTCTCTTCTCAATTACCCCAGCCCTACCTTCCCTGGCTCACCGTAAAAGGCCTCATATGTATGATGGGGAATTCATTATCATCCTGATAGCTCAGACTGCTATTGATATGCTGGAGAGCAGAGGACCCCAAAACAGAGAGCCTGGGTGAAATACTGAGAGCAAATGACCAGGACGTGTTGTGAGGTGCTCTGCTGTGAAGTGCTGTGCTCCCTCCCTTTTTACCAACTCAAGAGTCTGACCAGCTGCTGGGACGTTCTAGCCATTCCCAGGAGCGAGGAGCGTGGCCCCAGCAAACCTGCCAGGAAAAATGGGCGCCTCGATTTCTGCTCCCTGCCTCAGAGGATCTCCTTACAAGCATCTTTCCCAAGAGCAGTGTGCGCTTCCCTCCAGACCAGGTACCCCTAGAACTTTGGTAAGTCATAGACGTGCTGCCAGGTGCTACTTCTGAGTGAATTCCTCACCCCACCCCACCCCCAAAACACCCACATGCATTCAAAGCAGAGGCTTTGGCTTGAGTTCAGCAAGAATCTTCTATTGGAGGGCAGAGGGAGGGGAGTGATGGGGAGAGGTGAGCCAACTACGAGTCGTGGGCCAAACCCAGCCCCTGGATGACTTTGTAAATGCAGTTTATTTGGCACACCACCACGTTCATCCGTCTACAGCCGTTTTCACACATCAACGTCAAGGTTACGACAGAGTCTGTATAGCCCACAAGGCCTAGAATATTTACTCTCTGACCCTTTACTGAGGAAGTCTGCCATCCCTTGGGTAGGATAGTAAAGCTGTAGATGGCAAGCCTTTATTACTAAGTTCATCTTGCTCAGGCTTTATTAAGCCTGAGAGCCCAGATGCTGGTCAAGTTAGCTCAATTTCCTCATTCTCAAGACTATATTATCAGACCTATTATAAATAAAATTCTAGAAACAGGCTGAGCTAAAAGTACTTAGACTACACCTTTTTTACTGAAGTGTGCCCATCAGTCCACTTACAGGTTTATAGAGCGTCAGCCCTTCAGCGGATGACCGCTGTTCCGTAGCCCTTTTCCTTGTCGTATAGCTGGACTGGCAGTTCCTCCTTCTGCACACTATTAAGTTAAAATGTGTGAACTCAGCCACATCCAGTCTTCTTTCTAAATAGGTCACTAACCTTGAGAGGTGAGAGCTCGGCTCGCCCTAACACTTCTTTCCCAGTCTGCTTCTTGGTTGGGGGCTTCCTGTTTATCTGGGCCTCTTGGCCTCTTGGCCTCTTGGCCTCACACCTTTCGGTCGCCAGTTTCCCCAGGCACGCTCTGCTTGGCCTGCCGGTCAGCAGGGAGTTTCCATCCCGGCTTAGAGTCTGACTTGTTCCCTGCTCGGAAGCAACGTCCTCCTCTTCTCTCCAGCAGAGCACTACAACTTCATGGAGCAGTGGTTTGGGAAGGATTAAAGCCCATCAAGAAGTGCACACATTTCTGGAAGCATCTCTAGTATTTCAGCTCTTCAGACTCATTCCAAACTCAGATGTAGTTCTCTCCTGCTCTACCCACCCACCACCCCAAGATCTTACAAATCGAAAGGTTATAATTCTCCTCCTCTGATGTAACTACATTTGAAAGTACACACAAAAAAACTGGAAGTTGGCTTCTTTGTCTTTCTTCCCCATTTTTTTTCTGCCAATCAAAGCGCTTCATATTCAGAAGACTCTTAAGATCAGGAAGCCTCTTATCTTTCTAATCTCTCACCAACTCTAAAGCTTGTTAAGGTCCTATTCTAGATCTCTAGATATTCTTTTCTGTTACTTCCCATTCTAGGACAGAAAAAGTACCCGAATTGGTGTTTGCTAAGAGCCCTCTCCATTTGTTTAGCTGCTTCTATGGCTGAGAAATAAAATGGTTTCTAAGCTGTGCCAGAGATCAGCAAAGTTCATTTTCTTTATTACCTTGATTTATTGAGTGGTGGAGGTTCCTGTTGGTTAAACTGCCATGAAAGATTTGGCTGAGGCTTGAGTTCATGCAATTCACAGAAATACTAGAAAGAAGGACCACACTGCTCAGGTGAGATGGTACCAACCAGGGGCTAACCTGCCTGCACATTTCATCATGCCATCATAGATGCAGAGGCAATCCCTTCTGCTCAAATTAGATGCCAACTTGTGTTACACAGATGTTGATTGAGGACTTATGTGCTCGGGGTAGCGTGCTGACATTCCCTTCATAGTCTTAGGCTGCCTCATCTGTCCTCAAGCAAATATCCAATCTTCTCCTTGACTTACGCAGCCCGTCCTAAGCTGCACCCTTTCCTCAAGATAGTGCTTTATAGCGCCTCTGCTCCCTCCCACTCTACACTCCAGACACACCCAGTGTCCTACAAGTCAAGGATCCTGCTGCTCACTCTTCACTCTTTAGCACCCCATGACATTCCCTTGACCTTGGCTTCTCTCATCTCAGCCATCAGGTCTCAGCTCAGACAGAGCTTACAGGATACTCCTCCTGAATGTCAGAGCCTATTGTAACAAAAGATGCTACAACCCATGGGAAGCAGGCGCTTAACCACTTGAGCTGTATGTGCTCCCCTTGAACGTCTTTTTGGGTGATACTGCAGACCATCCATCTGAAATTCTGCATTCCTTGTAGACCCTGTGCAACCCCTCCAGCCCCATTTCCTGGCAGGTACCTTAGACTTGGGGAATCCTAGCTCTTGACCCTTTCCTGTCTCAGTCCCTTTACACATGCAGTTTGCTGTCTGAAGGCCTCTTCCCCTTATGCCCTCTGGAACGCCTGCTCCCTTTAGGGTAAGCCCAGGGTCACTACCCTGTGAAGCCTCCCACCACACCTTGCGCTCTGACTTCTTGAGGGAATTGGGGTAGTGGTGCTTGAGGTCCACCATGGGCAGAGTCTGTTGAATGAGTAATGGAGTAGCTGGGTATCTTCACCCTTCCCCAAGGTTCCCAAATTAGCCCTTGTGTTCCTCATCACTCATAAACCTATGTATGTGTTTCGTACGTACCTCCTCTTGGGCTTTTTAGGTTTTTTATGGAAGGAATTAGAGTAAGATTTCCTTCTTCTTGAACTACCCTAAGTTTCCAGGAGTTTCCAGGTGGTGATGTCTTGTTGCTCATACCGTCATGCGCTGTCATCATGAAACATGGAGGAGTTTGAATTTCCTTATACGGTTGCTGCCCAGTCCTCTAGCTCTCTCTCTCTGGGAATTTGTCTAGCTTTGCTTTGCTCTCTTTGGGTGTGTTCCAGCTGCCGCGTAACACGGGTGTGAGGGCAGAAAGGATGTTTCCACTCCCTTTGCCCTCCTACTGGAGCCAAGCATTATTTGACCTTTGGACCACAGTAACTCATAGGATCAGCGTTTTCACAGAACAGTTTGCAGGGAATCTTAGAGGCGTTTCTGGAGATATAACAAAGTGCAAAGCCCATCGCCGTAGAATATAGATCAGTGTCTCTTGCACCAAGCTAGTTCTCTAACAAGTGCATAAAGATACAGAGGAATGTCCAAGAAGTAAGGGCCTCTCTATCCCACCTCTTGGCTTGTGTCTTCTGCCTCTACTGCCATTTCCTTAAGAACTTTCTCCTCTTTCTCCAACCCACAGCTGTTTGTCGAGTCCCTGTCAAGATCACTGGTGGCAGTTTCCAGTCCAAGCTGAGCCACCTTGCCTCCTGTTCCAGGGCCAACTTCAGGTCCCATCAGAGACTTTTCTGGATCCAACTGCTTTGAAACTTTGAGGTTTCCTGTTGTGCCTTGTTCTCAAGTATTGGGAAGAACGTGATTTGTGAGAAGGCAGCAACCTCGGCGATGCCTTCCGGATGGTGAGCGTGGTGGGGAACGTGCGGCTTCCTGCCCGCCTTGGTGGCCCGAGGCGGCTGACTGCGGGGCACTGCGTGGGCGTCGAGCTGAGCTGCGAGGCGCGTGCCCCGGGGCAGCCTGCTCAGCCCCGCTAGGCCGGGTCTGCGAGGAGCTGGGGGGCGCGGGGGCCTGCACACCATGGGCGCTGACACTGAGGACTTGCTGGCCCACCTGCCTGGCCGGAAAGCCGAGGAGGCACACGGGCTGCTCGACACCTCCGTGAGGCAGCCTGCGGCCACCCGCGGCGCCCTCCCCAGCCGCGACTGCTGCTTCTCCAGATGCTAATGGCTGGAGGGGTGTGCAGCGCAGTGACACTCAGTTTCAACATGCCGAGGTCTTGGTGGTGGGCTCTGCGGGGCGCCCTGTTGCCGCGGGGCTGACCTCTGTGGACAGAGGAATTGTGCGCACGCGAGGAGCTGCTGCTGGGGGACTCGCCGGCCGCGGGCGCAGGGCTGCCGGAGCAGGGGCCTCAGGATGGCCCCCTGCCTCCCCTGAAGGGCATGGTCTACACGGTGCAGGCCCTGCGCCCATCCTTCCAGGGGCAGGGGGACCGCCGCCCCCTCCCCACGGCCGCCTCATTCGAGGACGCCATCAAGACGTCAGGCCCACCCGTGGGAAGCAGAGAAGGTGCTGACGGAGGAGCCCGCCGCCAGCCAGGACCTGTGCGAGGCGCTCCAGCGGAATAGCCTGTGAGCCTGCACGTGGGCTCCCTTCCCTGCCCCAGGGCAAAGGGACCGGGGAGGACACCAGCAGCCCTGGTGGCAGGGCTTGGCGGAGATGGGGCTGCTGTTTAAGGAACCAGCTGGGGCTGGGCTGGGTCCAGGTGACAGGAAAGCGCCCCCTCAGCCACTCTTGTGCTCTTCAGACTCAGGGTCTGACTGCTCCTGTCATCTTGCTCAGGGGGCTGTCGCAATGAGGGCAGGATGGAGCTGTGCCAGATCTCTGAGTAGTTACCCTAACAAGCAGGGCCAGCAAGAGCTTGCCTCAGGCCTGTGGCGACAGGGTGGGCAGCCCTGTTTCCATACCCTTCCTGGGCCGGGGCAGCTCAGGGTAGTGAGGGCAGCAAGTCATCCCTCAGAAGGCCTCCCGTGCATGCGGCTACCCGCTTCACCCAGGCTAGCCCTTTCCAGGTGGGGCGGAGGGGCGTTCTGTATTAGCTGAGCCCTCAGGGGTTACCTCACCTAGGGAAGAAGGGGCCCTGATTTGGCAGGCACAAGACAAGGAGAGATTTAGAACATCTGATAAATGTTAATAAATCAGAAAATGTGACATCATGGAAAAAAAAGATGCTACAACCTCTAAGGGATGAATGATTGAACGTTTGTGTTGCCTATTCCCCTACTCACAGAATCCAGAATTATATAGGCTAGGCCCTTTCTCCAAATTACTCTATCGTTATGATCACTTCTAATCCACACATAAGCACATACAGCAGCATCATCCTCATTATCACCAATATCCCATAATATAAAATCAGTGTTATCATAAGGGAGGCAGAAAGGATGTTTTGATGTTTTACCCCATCTCGTTTCTTTAGCTGTGTCTTGGAAGCTCTGAAATTCTGTAATATAAAGAGCCTAATGAGCAGCTGTGTAGCAGTTCCCAGGGGGCTGCAGGCATCCCACATCTCAGTCCCAGGGAGGCATTAATACTCTCCCAACGTGAAGTTACACAATGTTACTCAGTAAATAGAGGAAATGCTGAAAGATCACATGGTCTGTAATGAATCACAAAACAAACCATAAAAACATCCCGAGACAAGAGAAAATGCCCTCTGCCTCCAGAGAAAAATCACCCTGAATGTTTCAACAAAAAGAACAAAAGGAGGTGAAGACAATGAAAATTACTGAGACAGAATAAAGGTATCTACCTCCCTAAAAGATGAAACAGATTGCCGCCTCCAACTTTTTTAGTGACCCTCATTAAAAGCCTTTTCAACAGTTTAAAAGTAAAAATGCTCTTTGTCATTGCCATTTGTTAACAGAAAAAGCTGAAATCACACATCTCTGGATGTACAACATCATATCAGCCTTTATTTCTCTAAGGTGCCCAGGACACCAGCTTATTGTCCTAACAAATGGTAAGTGAAGAGAAAGAATCAAGTATTTATCCTGCTTTTCCTGTACAAATTGTATTTCAGGGTGACCAAATGTTTGATGAGAGCAAGCTCCTCTGTATAGAAGAATTCAGCTAGGAAAAGGAAAAAACAATAAAAGATATTTTTAATCACCCTTTTGCAACCACTATTAAAGTAATGAATTGAAACAACAATCTTTAATGGATGCTAAAACCAGTAGGTGAAAAGTTCATGGGGAACTGTCCAATGAAAGGCACTGCTGATTGACAACCCTGAGCCCTCTGAGCAAGCTTATCACTAAGAGTGGAATGATGGGACATTAGGTGCCACCTACTGGGATGCAATCAAGAGAAAACAGCACCACCTATGAGGCACTCTTACCAAAGTCAGTGAACCTGAATCCAGGCAAGCTCTAGCTACAGCCAGTAGTATATAGGAAATGCAGGGAGTCGAAGAACGGGTTAAAGACACCATGAGGAAGCAACTGACTGAACACAGAAAGCAAGAGACACTACAGAATACGTCTCAGGTTCTTCCACAAACAAATGGCACGTATAATTAGTATGTGAAACTATCACTAAATCAAGTGAATGCCAAAAGTTTTAAATACCCTTTCCTGATAAAACTCATGGTAATTTTGGAATTTCCTTTACATGACAAATAAAATAGATTAGAAACAAGGAGCAAACAGCCTAGCATTGGTGAGGCACTAGAGGAATCTCTAGTCTACATCCCTAGTCTAACATAAATTCCTAAATAAAACAAGGATGACCACTATTGCTGCCAATATTTAGCATTGCTCTGAAGATTTAACTAATGTAATAGGTCAAGGAAAAGAAATAGGATCGCACATGTTGAAAAATAATAAAATGTATTATTATTTGTTGATGATTAATAAAAACACACGAGAATCAAATTTTAAAAGAATTAAGCAAGATGTTTAGCAAAATAATTTTATAAAACTAGAAGGCTTTATTTTCTGCATGATTTTTCTGTAAACCTACGTCTTTAATTTTAAAAAGGAAAAATAACTCAAGAGCTTTACTTTACATAATAGCCAATAAAGAAGAGAAACAAACACACATATATGAATATATACACATATATATGTGGTTGTGTGTGCATTATATATATACATATGTATGTGTGAATATATAAGAATAGAACTCAAGAGTGTGTAGGAATTACACAAAGAAATCTGTGAATTCTATCAAAGGAAATAAAAGAAAGCTTCAATAAATAGAGCTACAGGCTCTGTTCCTCTATGCCAAAACCAATATTGGGAAAATTCTTCAAAATTATTTTGAAGTTTTTGTGGAATTTTATAATCTCTTACACTTTTGAGCAGGTCAGGCAGTGAAAGACTGTGAAATCACCAAAAAAAAAAAAAAAAAAAAAAAGACAAATGGAGGGGGCGCCTCTTAAACTGGCAGAAATTAAAATGTCTGAGAAAGCTCCAACCTTAAAGCGTTCTGTTCTTTAAGACTCCAGAGTCGGCAAACAGACGGGAGGAATCACAGAATTTCGGTAGCCTTGAAACGAGCCCTTCAGTTCAGCGGGGAGAACCGACGGTCTAGACGCGGCGGGGGAGAAGCTCACTCGGCTTGGAAGGCCTTGGTTCGCCTCCCCTCCCCACCGCAGCCTCTACCTGCGCAGCTCACCCTGCACACCTGACCTGCTCCGAGAGGCTCCTTCCTCTGGACACCCCTTTGCCAGCCTCCCTTACGGCTTGGGACTGGGCGCATGAACCGGGCTCTGCCAAATACACCTATTCCCTCAGAATTCGAATCAGGAGCCGGGTGATTGGATGCAGGGAGGAAGCAGGGGCGCAAGGGCCCCCCTGGCTGGGAGACGACAGGGGCTCAGCTCCCTGGGCCTCCAGGGACCGGCGCGGGGCAGCAGCGCGCAGCCCGCTCCCTGCGAGCGCGGGGACGGACAGTGGGGCCTGAGCGAGCAGGGGCCAGCGCGGTGCCCGGTGGCAGCACAGGCGCCCCCGAGCAGCCCGTCCGTCTCCGGCCCTACCCCGACCCCTCTGAACAAACCTTCCTTCCAAGGCAGGTCTAGTTATTTTGAGACGTTACAACTAAGAGCCCCGCTGAAGGCATTCACCTGCCAGCATCAGCATACATTTCAAATGCAGTAACAATTTGAGTGAGAAAAATATTCTAAAAACTTGGAGAATGCATTATATAAACCTGGGGAGGAGATGTGCTTTTGTTTCTGTTTTTTATATCATGCCAAAGCCAGGGACAATGTGATAACTTCTCGTATATAAAAATTTAAAACTTTGGCATGACAAACACTTACTTACAAAACAAAAAAGCAGGAGAAACTGGAGAGGGATGTACGGAAGTTCTGAGACAGAAGTATAATTTTTGAAAATATAAATATTTACCTAAAAAAAACTTCAAACACTCTAATTAAAAAAAAAATTGACAATGGGCATTAAATATCAATCCATAAAAGAAGGGAGAGAAATTTAAGAAGATATTTCATCTCAGCAGTAATAACAACAGTATACTAGTTTTTGCTTATCAGATTTGCAAATATGCAAACAGAATGATAATGGCCATTTTTAACAAGAGTGAGTGGAAATGTAGACTGTCTAACGCTGGTGGTGGAAATGTACATTCACTCACCTCTTCCAAAGGGTAGCTAAGCCACGCATATGGAAACGCATATGGAAATTTTGACCTGTTATACCCTCCCCCCCAGAAAAACCACCTCAAGATATTTATCTTAAGGAAGGAAGAATTAAGCAAATTCAGCAAAGATGGGTGTTTTAAAATGTATAACGTTCATTATTTTAATTTTTATTGGAAACCGTCTGTATACTAACACCAGTGGGCTGTTTAAAGTAACTGGGTAAATCCGTCTAATGGGATACAATGCTGCGCTTCCGTGATTGTGCCAAGCTTTGTTTAGTCACGTAAAATTTCTACAATACATTAAGTGAAGGACCTTCTGCAACGCATGTCCCCATAAAAACAGGAAAAGAAACGAGCCATTTGGAACAGTCCTACCTGGAACGGGGACGTCCTGCTGCTTCATTTTACCACCATCCAAAGGCTCAGGGGGCCTCGCCCAGGACTCCTCTGGCCACCGCCCTCTCCTTCCTCCTCCGTTTATAGCCTTCCCGATCCTGATGATTTCAAGGTATAAAGGAAATAAATATTTGCACAGAAGTTTTAAGGACGCTTGGCCTCAAGAGTGAGACCCGGATAAGTGCTAATTCCTTCTTTAGTTGTAAGTGACACCAGGAAGCGGCAGAGGGCCACGGCCTGGACAGGGCTTGGCAGATATCTGCTATCTCTTTCCCTCAGGTCCATCCGCTGAGAGCACCCTCCTTTCTCTATGTACTCCTGGCTTAATTTGTGCTGCTGCTCTTTGGTAACACTGCACTCTGCATTGTGTTTCGTTCGTGAGAAGGAGAGAGGCAAAAGGAGGAGAGCGTGGGCTCTGCCAAGAGACATGAGCCGTGGCCTCCAGCTCTTCCTAGGCTGCTGGTGGCACAGGTGAGCGCCCAGGAAGGCTGACCCACCTCTCCTGTATCCTCAGCCGGTGTGCTCCACCTTCGCCAGGGCCCGGGCAGGACCCCAAGCGCTGAAGAGGTGGTTCTGCTTCTTGTACTCTCAATACTGCTGCACCCCACATTATTTAAAGAAATTTCATTTTCCAAAAAGTGCAAAAACTTAGATGTGCTTAAATGGAAATAGGTTCTCCCTAGATTTTTTTATTGCAACTACTGAATTCCTTGTTGCCGTTCTCCCTTACTCTGCTGGGACCCTGAGGACATTTTAGTCAGCCAGTTGGGTATGGAGTTCAGATCTGAGCTATTGTCCCCACAGCCCCCACCACGGCAGGGTACCTAGGCAAGGGAAGAGCTCAGCCTCAGCCACTCAGCGTGCAGAACCTGCACTCACCTGGTTGAAGTGGTGTCTTTATTAACAGCCCTCCATTTCATTCTCAGGAGTGTCCTGGTGCAGATGGTGAACTCTGTGGTTGCCCTGACAGCCCCCTGGAGGGCTGAGGGTTTGGAGTCCCATGATCACCCTTGAGACCGCAATGAACCAAAGTCACCTGGGTCCAACAGCCCCTGAGTCCCTGGGGCTGGGTCCAGCCGCCA
>JAQZBX010083841.1:0-13334 GCA_029593785.1 Cabassous unicinctus | reverse complement strand
TAACTGTCTGCAGACCAGAAGTCTGGGAGCCCACCTCAATACTCCTATACCTGACCCTCTTTGGATTTCACTTCACTTCCTAAATATCCTTTTTTCTTTTTTCTTAGAACTCTCTGATCATCCCAACCCCTTCCCACCTTGCCAGAGATGACTACTATTCTAAATTTCATGTTAAATTCTTCTGCTTTTCTTGTGTGTGTGTGGTTAAAGTTAAGTAAAATTTATTGGGTCTATTTATAAAGTTTTAAAAGCTGTAGTATCAAATAATATACTGATGCATCTTCTGCTTTTTTAAAAAATCCATATATGTTTCCTGAAGCATTATTTAATATTTGAATTAATTTTATTTAAAAATTCCAAAAATTTCAAACACCATATATCTACCATTCAATAACTCTCCTTCCCCCTCCTCCCATGCTCTGCTAACCTCTAATATACTTCCTGTCTCTACAAATTTGCTATTTCTATTAGGTTAATAGAAAAGTAATTGTGGTTTTGGACTGTGAATTTTAAATTATTATAATTAAGCTCAAACACATCTTTATTAATCAAAATAGGAAATCAACACATTTTTGCCAATGAGAAATAAGTTTGTTTATTCCTGTAGCATAAAAATCTGTGCTTCGGGATTCGATGAACTCTTGGAAAGCATTTTCTGCATCCTGTGGAGGTGTTTTCCCTGCAAAAACTTGTCAAGATGCTTGATGAAGTGATAGTCAGTTGGCGAGAGGTCAGGTGAATGTGGTGGATGAGGCAAAACTTTGTAGCCCAAAATGTTCAACTTTTGAAGCGTTGGTTGTGTGACGTGCTGCTGGGCGTTATCGTGGAGAAGAATTGGGCCTTTTCTGTTGGCCAATGCCGGCTGCAGGCGTTGCAGTTTTTGGTGCATCTCATTGATTTGCTGAGCATACTTCTCAGATGTAATGGTTTCGTCTGGGATTCAGAAAGCTGTAGTGGGTCAGACCGGCAGCAGCCCACCAAACAGTGACCATGACCTTTTTTTTGGTGCAAGTTTGGCTTTGGGAAGTGCTTTGGAGCTTCTTCTCTGTCCAACAACTGAGCTGGTCATCGCCGGTTGTTAAATAAAATCCACTTTTCATTGCACGTCACAATGAGATTGAGAAATGGTTCATTGTTGTGTAGATTAAGAGAAGAGGACACTTCAAAACGATGTTTTTTTAAATTTTCGGTCAGCTCCTGAAGCACCCACTTATTGAGCTTTTTCACCTTTCCAATTTGCTTCAAATGCCGAATGACCGTAGAATGGTAGACGTTGATGTCTTCAGCAACTTCTCGTGTAGCTGTAAGAGGATCGGCTTCGACGAGTGCTCTCAATTGGTCGTTGTCAACTTCCGATGGCCGGCCACTATGCTCTTCATCTTCAAGGCTCTCATCTCCTTTGCAACCACCACTGCACTGTACGTTCGTTAGCAGTTCCTGGCCAAATGCATTGTTGATATTGTGTGATGTCTCCATTGCTTTACAATCCATTTTGAGCTCAAATAAGAAAATTGCTTGAATTTGCTTTTTGTCTAACATCATTTCCGTAGTCTAAAATAAATTATAAAATAAACAGCAAGTAATAAGTCATTAGCAAAAAAACATAAAGTGAGAAATGCACATTAAAATGACATATAACAACCACATTTATTTAAGAATGTATTCCAATATCAAACAGCAAATTTCAACAATGCAAAACCGCATTTATTTATTTATTTATTTTTGAATAAATACATACATTTCTCAATTAAATGTACTGGATACATATAAGTTTTTTTTTAGATCAAACAATATGTTGCACAATATGTTTGGTTCATAGTAATGCAATCATACAGTATTTGTCCTTTTGTGTCTGGCTTGCTTCGCTCAACCTAATGTCCTCCGGGTTATTCATGTTGTCATATGCTTTACGACTTCATTTCTTCTTACATCTGCATAATATCCCATCGTGTGAATAGACCACAGTTTGTTTAATCATTCTTCTGTTGATGGACACCTGGGTTGTTTCCATCTTTTGGCAATCGTGAATAATGTTGCTATGAACATCAGTGTGCAGATGTCTGTTTGTGTCACTGCTCTCAGTTCTTCTGGGTATATACCCAGTGGTGGTATTGACAGGTCACATGGCAAGTCTATATTCAACTTCTTTAGGAACTGCCAAACAGTCCTACACAGTGGCTGTACCATTCTGCATTCCCACCAACAGTGAATAAGTGTTCCTATCTCTCCACATCCTCTCCAACACTTGTAGTTCTCTTTCTTTTTAATAGTGGCCATTCTGATAAGTGTGAAATGATATCTCATTGTAGTTTTGATTTTCATTTATCTAATCATGAGTGATGTTGAGCATTTCTTCATGTGTTTTTTGGCCATTTGTATTTCTTCTTTGGACAAATGTCTATTCAAGTCTTCTGCCCATTTTTTAATTGGGTCGTTTGTCTTTTTATTGTTGAGTTGTAACATCTCTTTATATATCCTGGATAGTAAACCCTTATCAGATATGTGATTTCCAAATATTTTTTCCCATTGAGTTAGCTGCCTTTTCACCTTTTTGACAAAGTCCTGTGAGGTGCAAAAGTGTTTAATTTTGAGGAGGTCCCATTTATCTATTTTTTCTTTTGTTGCATGTGCTTTGGGGGTAAGGTCCAAGAAACCACAGCCTACTACAAGGTCTTGAAGATGTTTCCCTACATTTTCTTCTAGTAGTTTTATGGTTCTGGCTTTCATATTTAGATCTTTGATCCATTTTGAGTTGATTCTTGTATAGGGGGTGAGATAGGGGTCCTCTTTCATTCTTTTGGTTATAGATATCCAGTTGTCCCAACACCATTTGTTGAAAAGACTGTTTTTTCCTATTAACATAGACTTGGTAGGTTTGTCAAAAACCAGTTGACTGTATAGGTAAAGGTTTATTTCTGGGTTCTCAATTCTATTCCACTGATCGATGTGTCTGTCTTTATGCCAGTACCATGCTGTTTTGACCACTGTAGCTCTGTAATATGTTTCAAGGTCAGGCAGTGAAAAACTGCAATTACTTTTGCACCAACCTTAATAGATGTTTTGTAAACATGAAATCATACAGTATTTGACCTTAGGTGCTTTGCTTATTTTACTCAGCATAATATTTTCAAGGTTCTTCCATGTTTTAGCATGTCTTAGAACTTCATTCTTTCTTATGGCCAAATAATATTCCATTGTGTGTTTTGTTTATCCATTCACCTGTTGATGGACATGTGGTTTGTTTTTGTCTTTTGGCTGTTATGAATAATGCTGCTATGAACATTGGTATATGTGGTGGTACAAAACTGAGTCCCTGTTTTCAAGTTCAATGCTGGCCAGTGGAATTGCTGGGTCTTATGATAATTCTATATTTAACTTTTTTTTTTTTTTAAAGATTTATTTATTTATTTATTTATCCCCCCCTTGCTGCTTGTGTTTTACTGTGTCCATTCGCTGTGTGTTTCTTCCGTATCTGCTTATCTCCTCCTTGCTGTGAGGTCCTGCTGCATCAGCCCACTGCGCCGCGCAGGCCGGCCTGCTCTCACAAGGAGGCCCCGGGAAGCGAACCCAGGGCCTCCCGCATGGTAAACAGGAGCTCTATCCATTGAGCCACACCCGCCTCCCTATATTTAACTTTTTGAGGAACCACCATATGGCTTTCCACAATGGCTGTACCATTTTATATTTCCACTAACTATCTTTTGAAGTCATCTTCTCTGTCAATTTTCACCACTGCCACCTTCTCCCAGCTACTGTCATCGCTTGCCAGGATTATAGAAATAGTCCATGCTGATCCCGCCTTCTTTTTCCCTGTAGTTGACTCCAACTTGCATATTGGAAACATGTCACTTCATCAAGTGATATGTCATACTTGAGTCACTTCATAAAGAAAGACTTCGTTGACACCTAAGGAGGTCAGGTTGAATCTTTACATTTATTTGTATGATTGTTTACTTAATGCCTGTTTCCCCAACAGATACAAACCAAGGGGACAAAGATGATGCCTTTTGTGTTGCTAAGGCACCATAGTAGGTTTTTGAAAATACTAAATCAAAGAATGACTCAATTAATGCATGACTTATTTCCTATTTCCTAGAGAAAATAGAGTTGTCAGGTGTGAATACCCTAATTTCCAACCTAGGCCCTAATGAACTTGCAGTCTCAGTGGGCTCTCTACATGCTCTCGCTGACCTAGTTTCAACAATTCCATCTTTCTCATAGTTCAGTGTCTGCCTTTTGCCTTAGTCCTTTCTTGCATCCAGTAAAATGTAAAAGTCTCATTAAGAAAAATACCCTCCTCCCCAGAGACCTACTCTAGCAGCGCTCTGTGGAAGGTCAAGTGCGCCCAACTTGACTTCCCCACTCCCTTCCCCTACCCCTCCACCCCCAAATCTCCGACCTCCTCCTCCCTCGGGGTCTGTGCCCTGAACCTGGGGCCCTTTGCCGTTCTTGGCCAGCGTGGCCCTTTTTCTCGGAAGACTGGCCGCCGGGAGGAGTGGAAGGTGGCTCTTGATAGCGAGTTGGGGCTTTGGGGGGTGGTGGGAGCCGGCGGGCGGGAGGATCAGCTTCTCCGGCACCAAGAGTTCGGGAAGGAGCCTGCAGTACCGAGTAGACCATCTGCTGAACGCGTGGAGAGCTAGCTGCAGGCGGGCAGCGAGTAGGGGGACCCCGCCAGCGCTCCTTGAGATGATGGTCACCAAGAATGTCCAGGGGGTGTTCCCGTTGCTGAAGGTGGATGTGTCCAGTCTGGACCCGAACGCCACTTATTCCTTCCTCCTGGACTTGGTGGTGGCCGACCAGCACTGTTGGAAATGCGTGAACCAGGAAGGGGTGCGGGGTGCGGGGAGCCAGAGCCGCACACCCCCAGCTGCGTCTCCATCCACCCCGACGCGCCCATCTTCGGGGCGCACTGGATGAAGGCGTCCCGACTCCTTCAGCAAAGTGAAATTCACCAGCAAGCTCAACCCGGGTTGGGGTGGCCGGGTGGAGGCATAGCCTGTTGAACTCCTTACGTAAATATGAGCCCCGCACTCACATAGCGAGGGCTGGGGGTCCGCGGCGGAAGCTCACCAGTCACCAGCCGTTGCTTCCCTAAGACCCGGTTCATAGCGGTGACCTTACCAGAACCAGATCACAGCTCTTAAAATGAAACACAATCCATTTGCCAAAGCTCTCCTTGATGCCAAGGAAGGAAGCCATCGCAATGATGTGCCGGAAGGACCCGGAGACAAGCAGCAAGCAGGGTATTCTCAGTCGGGGGTAGGGGGGTAGTGGCTTAGTCCTGGAGCCAGTCGCTGTCACCTGCCAGCCCCTCATTTTGGAGAGCCTCTCTCACTCTGCTCCCCGCAGGAAGCACCGCTCACCCCCATCCCAGCTCATGCACTCATCAGAACAATTCTCCAACCTATTCTGACGATTCATCCTCATGTTTATCCGGGCTCGTATCTCATGACAATGGGCCCAGCCTCGGAATGCCTGCCCATACCAGCATGCTACTCGTGAGTCCTAACTCGGTCAACGTTCTCTGCTCAGTACCCCAGCCTGTGGTCTGTGAGTAATGGCACCATCATACCCGGCTGCCGGACGCCTGGGATGTCTAATGGGCTGGGAGCCTAGGGCTCCACTGCACACTATATACCCCTTGCCCACACGGTCTCGGCTTCCTCCTCCCCTGTCCCGGCTGTATGAAGGGGGTGCCTCTACAGACATCCCTGTTAGCCAATAGGGATGCCTCAGCACAAGCCCTCCCCATAGCCTCGGGGACACCCATGTGCTGCCATGTGAATCATGGCCCTTTTCTTGAAAGATGCACTGACTTTTTTGCTGTGGCAATCAATTGCTGATTTGATTGATCTGCCAGTAAAGTACAAAATAGCAGTCTCATGGGAAAAGGGCAGGAAATAAAGCTTTTTAACTTCATTTTAAAATAAGAGGAGGACTACACATTCTATTTATCAAACAGAACAAAAGCAATCCACCCCCATTGCCACCCATTTCCCCATCATCTGGGATAGCACTTTAGTCCTGAGTTGTTTGTATGTTACAGGAGAATTTAAGTTTGAAAGCAATCTATTTGGCCTAATTCATCTTTACTCATAATAAAATAAATTGCTTGCTAAGGTCCAGAAACTTAATTTGTTTTCATTCAGCATGTAGATGACTTAGGTAAATTCCACTGGTCCTACTTTAGTGAGATAAAAAGCTCACTCTTAATTCTCTTTCTTGTCACTTTGGAGTTGTTTTCAGGTCCCTTTTGTGGCAGTCACCATAGTTAGAGGTAAGCTGTTATGGCGAGAACAAATCTGAGGACAACAGATTTTAGGTGAAATGAAAACTTGCTCTGTCTTCTAGAAATTGTCACTGAACAAATGTGGTTATTTTCTTGTATTGTTAAACCTAGAACCGTTCTTAATTTTCTTTGGACAAAGTAGCCAAAGACAATCAGCAGAAAGCATTTTTCTGCAAAATAAAGGCAATATGCCAAAAAAAAAAGAGAGAAAAATACCCTCTTCAGCCTTGCATTTTGTCTCTTTTCCTTTCCAAATGCCTCAAAATAATAGTTCACATTTGCTATCACCACTTCTTATTTTCATTGTGCTCTCATCTCCTCTCATGACTTACACCTTAAGCTCAAATCTTTCTCTTGAACTCAAGATCCAAATCACCAACTAGTGACAATCTGTTTACGCTCTTGTCTCAAGGACTCCTCTAATTCAAGCTGTTATTCCCCCACCAAGCCTACTCCTCTTTCTCTACTCTTTTGCTGCTAATTAAAAATATCATTCTTTACTCAGTTACCGAGGCCTAGGTTTGGATAGTTATCCGAGTCTCCTTGAACTTACTCCCTATCCCAATTAGTCAGCAAGTCTTACTGACTATGATTTTAAAAATATTTCTGGCACCCCCACATTAGTCAATACTGATAATCATCTTTAGCTCTCCAACATGGTGAGAGATTCTGCCAGGTCTTCCCAGCTCAGCCTGGCCCCACTTTAGGTCAGTCCTTCCACTGTTTGAATGATCTCTCTAAAGCAAAAATCTGATCCAGTACAACCCATTTCCCCCAGGCCCAAGACCTTCCCAGGCACCCCACCCTTTCCAATGCTTTGGTGTAACATATAAGTCCCCATGTGATCTGTGTCTTCAGCTTCACCTCCAGCTGCTCTTATGCCCAAACATCTAGCTATTCCCCAGGCCTTGAAATTCTTATAATGCCAGGATGTTGTATTGTTTCATACTTCTGTGCCTTTCACACATGGCTCCTTCTCCCTCCCCAGACCTTTGGAAGTATGGACAACTCCTACTTGTGCTTCAAGAGCCAAGGTAAGGACTACTTGGTTTTGTATACCTTTCTCTGACCTTCCCAACTAGAGCTGACCACTCTGCCCATGGTGTTCCCAAAGTGCCACATGCACATTCTATTAGAACTTGTGCTGAGTAGGATTTTTCAGGTTGTGGACTGCACAAATCTAGGGGCCTTGTTCATAAAACGGTGCACAATCAGCATAACCGTACATCATGGCCTGGCTTTTGAATTGGATTTCCTTTCTTTACTCTTAAGGGTCATAGGAATGGGAACACGAGGATGAAGAGAAGATTCAGAATGTATTATGTGGCATATCTGTGTGTTGGAGTGCTAGGCTACGTCAAGAGGAATGAAGCACAAGGACATGGGTACATGTTGAGTTAGGATGCTCATGAGCATAATGCAGGAGCTTAAGAGAGAAGCTTGGTTTGCTCTCATGCATTGTGCTTAAGCAGCAAATTGTGTGACAGGTATGGCAAGAAGAGGCTGACTCAGGGTGGTGATGTCAGTGGAACAACTCCAGAGTAGGGAGAGCTGGAAGAACAGAAACAGACTATTTGAATAAAAATGGCCAAGACACAATCGTCTGCTGAAAGGGGCATGGAGGTTCTTCCATCTTTTCCTGGTGTTGGTGACCCGTGTTGGCAATGAGAAACTCTCACATAAATCTCCTCCCAGGGCTGGAGTTCCCTGGCACACAGAGACTGGGACAATCACTAGCAGAGCTTGGGTGGCTCATTTGTTATATGTCTACCTCCCCTTACTTGACTGTGAACTTCAGTAGGCCAGGGATTGAGTCTATTGATCTTAAATCATTAGTATCTTATGTGGCATTTGATGGACGCTCCTATACCCATACTAGCCAGAGGAAGGGAAAAAAAGGGCAAAGTTTATGGACTTTGATGATGGTGATGATGATGGTGATGACAATAGCCAACACTGAGATAGTGGTCATCATGTGCCCTACACTGTTCAAGCACTTTACCTAATATTAAGTAATTTTACCTCATATGTAGATATTACTATAGTCTTCATTGCACAGATGAGGAAACTGAGGCTTAGAGATGTTAAGTAACTTGTGAAAGATTACCCAGCTAATAAGTAGTGGGGCCATGATTTGAACAATCTTGCCCAAGAGCCTATCCTTTAAAATGCTCTTCTTTACCCCATCTTTTGTGATAGAGTTTTAACCTGAAGAGAGGTCAAGGATTTCAAATTATGCTTCTGTGCACCTTGTCCTGTGGACTCTCCCCAATCCCAGTGGTTTTTTTTTTTTTTTCATCCTTGGAAACTCCTATTTTTTATTTGAGACAGTCATCTCTAGGCATCCATGAGCAATCTCTTTTCCCTATATAGTCCCGGTGGGTGGGTCAGTGGGGAGATAAGTCAAGGCTCTTGTTCCAAGCAGACATTCCACTTCATTTCCACTGGGCTACCTACTTATCCCCTCTGGCTGCTTCCTTCTAAATTGCAGAAAAATTAGGGAGATATTCTTCCAACATTTATCCACTCATCTCTTTTGTTTTGATACTGCTTCTGGAGATGTGAAGCTAGGAGCTACCTTCTGATCTTTGGAAACACCTGAGTTTTTCTGGGTAACACCTTTCAAAGATTTAGTATGAAGTTTTCCCTCCTCATTTGTTTATAGACAGTTGATGCAACTTATTTTACTCTTGCTATGCTTTTCCTTATTTTCTTTATCAGCTTTTGTGGATGAAGCCATTTTGTAATTTGGTTCCACTTTGTTATCTTATCCCAGTAGTCGAACAAATGCATTTTTCTCCAGAAACACATAATTTAATTTTCCTTTTTGCTTAGCTGTATTTCTCTGCCCTGGGGAGAGAATTGAAATGGAGAGTCATATGAGGTCTGTGAGTCTGAAGTTTTTTGGCAAAAGGCAAAAAGAATCACACCTGGCTTGCATTTGATGAGGCTCCCACCTGTTTCCTCATTTTCTTTGGCTCCCAATAGGCTTTTAAACACATATATGCTAGCATTTTTTGTAGTGTGTATTAATAAATAAGAGCTTTGGATTCTTATTCTAGCTCTGAGGGAAAAAGCAGGCAGTGTTTAATATGCTTCGTATTAAGACTTGTGGTTGAGTTTCAACTCATTCCTTGATTTAGATCTTAAAGAATATTTAATTCCTTCCACTCCCACCACAGGGTGCTTTCTAATTATATAGTTGGTTGGGCTAAGAGTCTGCGATCCCTGGCCTACGCTATTCCTCTTAGAGGATTTGTCTTCTGAGGGCATTCAGGGTTCTTAGGTTTCCTCTCTTCTCTAAAAATAGAACACTGTGCCCTTACAATAATTTAGCTTACGCTTTTCAGTAAAGACAAAAAGTCTGTGGATTTCTGCCCTTAATTCTCCTGAAATTACTGTGGGTTTGTTTTATAAATGGCTTCAAAATGATGCATAGTGATAAAACATCAGTTCCAGATTCAAGATTTGGAATGTTTCCAGTGATGGTAACAGACTCCCCTTTTCTAAGATTTTATAAAGAATTGAGGATAAGTATTTTCCTAGGATTAAGGAAAGTTCAGTTTGGAAGTAAGACTCTAGAGTAGGTATGGCTGGGTTTAAAATATAGGTATTCTAATCAATTGCTCCCATAAATCAATTGTACTTGAGAGATCATGTGTCCTAATTTTTGGTTTTGAAAATAAGGTCCTATAGAATCTGTCATCTTCTGGCCCCTGGTATGTACTTGGGGACCAGAACTTCAGGGCATCACAGCACTTCTTGTTGTGGCTCATTAGTCCACTGAGGAGTGACGGCAGTCTAAAGAGATCCACATACTGCTTGAGATCCACCAAAGAAGAAGGTGTGTGTTAGTCCTAGAAAATAAAGATTCCTGAGTGACTGTAGATGAAAAAGCCTAGCTCAGACTAGCAATTGCAGAATCTTAGGCCACCAACTATGACAAATGATCTCAGTAGGTATTGATTCATTAGTATTTATAAAGCTATTCATTAATATTCATCAATCACCTATTATGAGGCAGGTGCTTTGCTCTGCTAGGAGAAAATCAGTGAAGATACATGGGACTCACATATAAGAGTAAACCAGATGCCAGCTAAGCACCCACTTCCCCATTCTTAGATCTAGATCAGATCATCTCAAAGTTTTTGTCCACCAACTGGAGGGAAGTTCAATGCTTCACTAAAAATTTCCATACCTACCTGGGGTCATTCTCTTCTCCGCTTTCAGCTTCTAGTTTCTGAGTTTTTGTTCTCCACTTTCTGTCCTGCAGCTGTTCCTTTTTTAACTTGTAACCAACACAAACATAGAATGCAACCTTTGCTTATTTGCTCCTTCCATTAAAATACATGTGATGCAATGCGAATATTCTTGCTGACCTGATTTTGTGATAATCAGGGTAGGCCAAACATTCGCTATATTAGAAACCATGCATGTATCCCCAGGCCTAGTTTTTCTCCCTAGGTCTGGTTTTTAGAATGCTGGTGATAAACTAAGCCTGATTTATTATATGACCATCCTGTATGGGAAAAGATTGTAACTTTGGGTGTCTTTGGTCAACCTTAAGAGATATAGCAAGGGGACAGATGTGGCTCGGGTGGTTGGGCATCCATCACCCATATGGAGGGACCTGGATTCGATCCCTGTGACCTCTTGGTAAAAATAGAAAAGAGAAAAATATAGAAGGCATGTGGGCCACCAGGCCCTGTGTGCCGGTGTGCCACCAGGCCCTGCGAGCGGGTGAGTCACTAGGTCCCACGAGTGGGTGTGCTGCCAGGCCCCACGAGCCGCGCAGCAAGATGATGATGTAATAGGAGAGTGTCACAAGGGAGAGCCAAGATGAGATGCACCAAAAAGCCAGAAACTAAGGTGGCACAGGTGGTAGGACACCTCTCTCCCACACTGGAGATTCTGAGGATCGAATCCCAGTGAAGACAGGAGGAGAAGGATGAGAAGAGGGCAGGAAACAGACACAGAGAGTTGCCCAGTGAACACTTATAGTTTATGTATGTTCATGTATGAATGATACACTTCAATAAATTGTTTTAAAAAAATACATGTGCTGTAGCTGTATGTGGTAGATTTTTACTGGCAATTTGAGTGTGATGACAAGGAAGGTTACACTACAGAACCATAAAACAGTTCATTTAAAATGGAATAATAGACTCTCCTAGTCTTCCAAATGTTTCTTGAGAATTCTCACCAACTCCAATTCCATTCCTCTATTTTGCTGAGACCTCTTTCTGCCTTCTCTCTTCCTCCTCCTTTTCCTCTCTCTTCTTTCTCTCTTTTCTGTTCTTTCCTACTTTACTCACTGAGCCCATTGAATTCTCATTCATTCATTAAGCAGAGCCCTTTAACTCTCCTTTTGTAGTTTGTTTCCAAAGTATACCCTCATGGCCTTACCTTCCATCCCTACATGGTATCAAGTATTTTCTTATACAAATACAGTTTCATTCCCAAAGTAAAATTCTAGAACTCATTGGTAGTGATAAATTTCCTCAACTTGATGCTCATGCAAATAGCTTAAATGTTAGCATGTAAATGGTAGAGATTTGTAGAAATCCTGTGAGAGTTTTCAAAAGGGTGTAACTAGCCATGCTTACGTACCTTTGAGCCTTGCCACAGGAGGAGGTGATTCTTTAGCAGAACCTTGAAAGATGAAAAGGAGGGGGAGAATAAAGAGGGAATTCTCCCGTTCAACACGGAGGATGCAGCAGGAGAGGTGAAAAGGCGGGGTGTGAGATACTCTGTAAAATACTTTGTAGCTGGAGCAAAGTGTCCTAGAGGTAGAAGGCTAGAAAATAAGGGGAAGAGAGAGACTGGGACCAAATTTCTCATAGTCTGTAGGTTTGAATGTCAAAAAGCTCCAATTTGGGTTTTGTTTTTTTTTCCTTTAACAGAGAATTTTCTTCAAAGGTTACTAAAGCTCAGAGAACAAAAGCCTGAGGCAGTTAGCCTCTCCAAAATATGCTTAAGCCCCTCTACCCTCAAACATGCAACACCTCTACTTACTAGGACAATAGAAGAAAGATGGGGAGGGGCATTTCTTTTGGTTCTTTGCTAGCCTATCAAGGGAATACACTTACTCATGATGTGACAAGTCCCCAGAGGTTCTCCTGGTTTCTTAGTGTTAAAAGGTAAGTTTTATTAAAAGGGAAAACCTTGATTTTCATGCAAATGAATATGTGTCAAAGAGTTTATTTGACTTGCCAATTGATGAGGAACTAGTAAGAAGTTACAACTGGTTCAAAGGAAAGTTCAAATAACACACACACATATACAGGCAATCAAAAATGCTGAAATGAATTTAAAAAATAGATGCAAAACTGATCATTGTTCGCAGGGCAATATTGTCAGTTTTATTCCCACGAACAAAACTCATGTGCATTTCTGTGGACAAGAATCATTTGCATTACTATCAGCTTTCTACAATTGACAGAGCTGTAAACAGCTCAAAGGTGTAGGCATTTATAGAATCAGATAATCTCAGAGGGTGTGCTAGATGCCCAGTAAGCTTATTATTTTTGTCCATTTGCAGTCGTTCACAGATTTTCCTCATTTTGATAAATAGGCAGGCCAAATGGGATTTACCTTGGTGAAATTTGAGGTGGGGTTGTCTGATCTTGCTCCACATTGGGGTTGCTTGTGTAGTTTTCAACCACTGAGTGGATGTAGCCTAAAGTAGCATGATACCTGACCCAAGAGAGGATCCATGCCCTCCTCTCCTCCTCACCCTCCTGTGGAGCTTCTCCCTACCCATATTCTTGGTGTTCTGAGTTCTTTACCTTGACAGGTGGTTTTTACCTAGTTTAGCATTGTAGATGTTTTTTCCTGGACCTAATCATTCTCAACCAGTGCTTTTCTCTGTCATTACTTGGGCAGTTCACAAAAGTGAATTTAAACCAAATAAATGTTTTTGAAGAGTAACACGAATAACTTCCATCTTGTAATATTTTGAAATAACTACATACAGTATGTAACCGTTGGAGAATTTTATGTAATTATGAATTCCAAAAATATAATTGGATCATGCCTGTAATCT
>JAQZBX010083840.1:0-13319 GCA_029593785.1 Cabassous unicinctus | reverse complement strand
TTCCTTGTGGTCTATGCGGCCCCTGTAGGCACTTGAGCTGTTCGCCTTGCGTCATGTCTCTAAGCACGGGCTTTGCTTGGCCTCAGACAACCTGAGTTCAAGTCCCATCTCTGCATCTGGCAATCTGTGTAGCCCTGAGCAGGCAACTTCGCCTCCCAGAGCTCAGCCTCCTTGCAAGTAAAGTGGGGGTGGCATCACAACGTACGCAGGGGGCTGCTACAAGGATTCAATGGGACAACTCCTTGTAAAACTCCATAGAGAGTCAGGGCTTGGGGTGAGGGCTCAATATCTGGCAGCTGTTGGAAGAAGGCGGCAGAGGAGAGGAGACAGAGAAAGAGAAGGTGAGGGAAGAAGGTGAGGAGGGGGCAGGGATAAAATCTCCTACTGTTCTTCCAAACAAATCTAAGACCAAGAAAGGAGAGAAAATACTCTTTCCCCTGTGAAAGATTCCCCAATCCCCTCCAGCTTAAGTTTCCTCCCAACATAATACCTAACCACCCACATCGTAAACTGAGAGTAGGGGGGGAACTGGGAGGGGATATGTGAACAAAAACAAGGAAATAAATCAGCTGGCCCCTGGGACCTTTGCCTCCAGTCACGACCTTTGCCCTGGGAACCAGTTCTCCTTCCCACTCTTAGGGATCTTGTGACAGAAGCACCAAAAGGTCTGGGTTTCATAAACCCTGTTGGGGTTCAAGTCCCTCTCCCATGTCCATCATCAGGTTTCAGAAAAGGGCTTCATGTGACATAGTGTGTACATGTCGGTCAGAGGAAAGTCATACTCTTCTAAGACAAATGGAGGTAAGTGGAGGTTTGTGAGAGATAAAGAAATGCAGAAGAGAGAACTTGGCTAAATTTTCAAGCAGTTATGATCTCACATTTCTGGTGCTTAATTTTGTGGAGTTTCTCAAAATTGATCCAAGGGCCATGTAACGCAGAAGCTGCTGGGGGCAGGATATTGAAATGCAGATTCCAGGGCCTTGCAACCAGATACTTCGATTCGGTCCATTTGTGGTTGGGACTAGAGAATCTGTATTTTGTAGATATGTAAACTGTTTCATTTATATGAATCATTTAATCAAGACATGGTAATACTGGGCAAGCATAGTTAGCAGTTGGTAAGAATGGTTCAACTTACCTCCCACCTCTGGAGAAGGGTAGGGACCACTACAATGTGAGTAGTCAGGGAAGGCTTCTCAGAAGAGGAGGGCCTTCTGCTGGGTCTTGAAGGATCTGGATGGGGGCCAAAGGGGAAGCTTAATTCATTAAAGCATCAAATACCAAAATATTTACCAAACATCTACTATGTTCCAGCTTTGTTGTAGGCTCTGAGGATAGATGATCCTCATGAATCTAGTTGGGATAGACAGGCAATAAACAAAAATATATAGCTTGTGAGGTGACGATTAGTGATGAGAGGGAAACAAAGCAGATACCTTTGGCAGAAGTGTGTTTCAAGTTTGGCTGTAATATGATGTTATACAAGCCTGGATCCCTGTCCAGAGGTCTCATCTAAGATGGAGAGCTCTCAGCATGGTGAACCATCCCATTCATATCTATCCATCCATCATCCACCCACCAATCTACCAACCCACCCATCCGTCCATCCAATCATCCATTCTACCATCTTTCTGCCATAGCTACACTGTCTGATATGGTAGCCTTCCTTCCTTCATTTATTTATTCAATCTATGTCACCAACTCTGTGCTAGACCCTCTATGAAGTTCTGGAGATTCAACAGTGAACGATATAGACATCATCACTGTCCTTGAGGTGTTCACATATCAGAGACAGAGAAAGAAAATTAAACGGATAACTGCAATACAAACACATCTCTTCACCTTGCCTGAAAGTCCATCAATAGAGATACATCCATTTGAGTTCATCATTGTTCTCTCATTAATTCAATAAATATTGAATTCAATAAAAATTCAGTAAAATTCTATTCCTCGTGCTTAATAGACACTGGAGATAAAATGATAGATTTTTGGAGTTCACAATTCCCCTATATCTCACTAAAGACTTAACAATATTCTCTTCCCAGGCTCAAATAAGGTAGTACAGTATAGTATGCTAGATATAATTCCGGACTTTGGAATCAGCCAGACCTGGGTTTGTATCCAAGCTCTGCAATGGACTCTGAGATATGGGGCAAGGTATTTAACCACTCTGACCCTCATTTTCTCTATCTCTAAAATGACAGCAACAATACCCAGTTATGATGGCTGTGAGAATTAAACAAGTTCATGGATATAATCAACCTAAGCACTCAGTAGATGTTTGCTCTGGTTATCACAGCAGCCTCTGAGGCAGAGGCAATCAGATGATAATAAATATGATGAAGAATTTGGAGCGCTTTTTCAATAAGAGGCTTCTAAATACCTTATATATATTATCTTTTTTATATTTATGAAGTATCTTCCCCACCTCCCCAGCCTTTCCATTTCAATTTTTTGGTTTCTGTCTACTTAGTTTTTTGTTTTTAATTTTTTAAAATCATTCCCAGGAAAGCACTTAAGACCCAAGATAGTCTGAAAGAGACGCTATAACCCTGTTGGGGAAGCACTTGTATCTTTCTTCCCATCCTTAGCCCCCGTCCCCATTTTGTACACTAGCCCAGGAAAGCCTGGAAGAGGTATCTTAGAGAGAACAGTGCTTCTGCCACCGACAGCACATTTGTCTACAGGTCCCCACCTGGGTGGTGTGGTCTCATATATGTCATTGCAGCCGGCTTTTTGTAGTTAAATTTCCTCCAGGACCACTGGGAAGTAAGAGCTGCTTCCCCTCCCAGGGATTGGAGATGGGAGACAACAAGGCGCTGTTATCATGGAAACCACGTCTTCCCTCGGCCCCAAGGGGCACTTCTGGAAATGGTTCGGAATCTGATCACAGTCTTCAAGCATAAGAACTGTGGTTAAAAGCTGTTATTTCCTTGCTCCTGATAAATGGTTGTCGAGAAGCTGCCTGTTCTGCTTTTGCTGGGGGAGATTGAATTGGGGGGGAGGCATGTGGGTCAGGAGACTGGGAGCTGATGACAAGATGGGGAGTCCCAGAGCCTCGGGCCTGAACGGCACCCCACACTGTGATGGTTTGAAGACATTGCTACCTGGCTCCTTGGCAAGAGTGTGACAGTCCAAGGGATACTGAGGTCAGGAGTGTGTGTGTCTGTGTGTGGGATAAGTGACTCACCCTCTCACAGCCAAAAGGAGATTCGGTTTTAAGTGTGGAATTGAAAAACCTGGGTAAGAATTATTAACTCTGAGGGTCTTGAAAAAGAATTAATTCCACATAACAAGGGATGAAAACTCAAATTCTATAGGCACCAAGAAAAAAACACCATTAAAGGAAGTTGAAATGAGCATGGTGAGGCGTTGGGGGAATGGGAGCCCAAAAACCCCATCTAGTGGGGAGGCAGCCACTAGCTGCTTGTTGCCAGGTGGGTCTCTAGCTCCAGCACTGGCCAATGAACCAAATTTTCAGGAAAAGCCAGAAATCTGGAACTGTGGGTGAAATCTGAATTCAAACATTTTAAATCACATTACAGGCCACATAAAACAAGCCTGGAGGTCATATCCAGTCCATTCATTCCCGTTTGCAAACTCTGTGCTATAACCGCTGAAAAGAAACCGGAAATTCCAAAGGCAGGAGGCAACTTTATTATATAGCATCAGTAACCACCACAACAAACAGGGTAAAAAGAATAGTTATGGTTTACTGAGTACTTACTATGTGCTTACCAATTTGGTTGTGTTATTTTATTGAGTCCTCACCACAACCCTGAAGGTACAGGAATTATCACCTCAACTTTCTGGTGAGAAAGCTGAGGCTCATCAAGGTTAAGTCACTTGTCCAAGGTCACACTTTGCTGCACTGGAGCCTCTGCAGATGAAGCAATCATTTCCTCATGTGTTCTCTGTGAGCCTAAAGGCCCCAGCTACCTCCAAAGGCTACTTCCTCTTTCTCCTCCAAAATTTTGCCTCACTGCATGTGATGGTCTTCGTCTAAAGCAGCTACTCTCATCTGGGGACAATGTTGGCTCTTGGGGACATTTGGCAATGATTGAAGACATTTTTGGTTGCCATAGCCAGTGGAGAGGGCATCTGGTGGGTAGAGTCCAGGGATGCTGCTAAATATCCTACACTGCACAGGACAGACCCCGTGACAAAGAGTTATCCAGACGAAAATATCAATAATGCTGTGGCTGAGAAACTCTTGTCTGAAAGGATTTGGGGAGGGACTGCTGCAGGCTGGGGCATTACTAGGGAGATGAGAAGGAGGAGGACGAGAATGCTGGAGGTAGTACTTGTCCAACCAGCTCTCTCATTACGGAACCTGCATGATTTAGCAAGTGTTCTCAACCGCACAGTCTCCCTGGAGTTTCAAGAGGGCGATATATCTTCTAGTTGCCATTTGACAGAAGAGGAAACTGAGGCTCAGAGAAGGAGAGGAATTTTCCTGGGGGCTTCATTAACAGCATTTCACAAATATTTATTGGGCGCTTATACGCAATGCTGTCTTAGGGCTGCAGCAGTGAACAAGAAAGATACAGCCTCTGCCCACCACGGAGCTGGTATTCTAAAAGTCAAAGACAGAAAATAAGCAAACGAAAGTGAAATAACTTCAGCTGAAGATGACTGATAGGACAAACATAAATCAGGGTGCTAAGACAGCAGGTGATGGAGAACTAACTTTGATAGCATGGTCAAGGAAGAGGCGACATTTGGGCTGATTCCTGAAGGTGAGAAGGGAGAAAAGTGTTTCTGACAGAGGGAGCAGCCAGTGCAAAGGCTCCCTTTGTCTGCACAAGTGTGGCTTATTTGAGAAAGTGAGAAGACCCGTGTCTTCAACTGGATTCCCTGGAACACTCTAGACCAGGGGTTCTTAACCAAAGATTTCAGGGAGTCTGTGAGCTTGAATTGAAAAAAAAAATCAACTTGTTATCTTTATTTTCTCTGACCTCTTACTGAAATCTAACATTTCCTTCACTTATGAATGTATGTAATAAATAAGTTACAGTAATATTCATTTCACCTGACTGGCAAAGGGGTCCATGGTAGAAAAAAGGTTAAGAACCCTTGCCCTAGACAGTGATTGAGATCACAAGGTCTATTAGGGGATGCTCTCAAAAACAACATTGTAGCCAAGTGAGGAAAAGACAAATTCTACTACAATGCAATGGCAACAGAGAGCTCAGCTGATCCCATGGGAGCTTAGGTGGTCCTTCAGAGTTGTCACAGATGGAGGGAAGGAGGCTGAACCTGTGTGCCACCCCATGTAGTCACTGGGCCTTAAAGAGGGGCATGATCATGGTTGAGACAGTTTGCTTCAGGAGGGGAGGAAGCTGTGAGCTGCCAGCAGCCAGCACTCCAGGTTGGAGTTTACCTTCTGGCATGACTTCACCTTCAGGTGTGACTTTCATATCATGGTCTTTGTAAATGGTGTTTCCTGGTATGCACAATCCTTGCTTCTGTACACAGAGGCTTAATTGGGGCTAGTGGAAGGAGGTCCTCCCGTCAGTAAGCATGGAGCTGATGTGAAGACCTTGGAATGATCCCCTGGCACCAGGAAGGAGAATGTCCAAACCAGTCAATGAAGCACCTCCAAGGATCCTTCTGAGGATTCTCCATGACAGAAGTTTTCCCAAATCCCTCTGTCCTTATGAGCACACATGGCACTGAGGCTGTTCTCTCTCCATTTTCGCAGATGCAGCATGAGCTTTGTCCTGGTACTGGAAAGCCTAAATCCTTGGTTCTCGCTCTCCTTCCAGTAAGCTGGATGTCCCTGCACAAGTTTCTCTGTGACTCAATACTCCATTGGTAGAAAGGGGCTGCTTCTCTCCTCCCTCATCAGAAAGCTTCCAGTGGCATACACAGGAGAAAACACATTTCAGAACTTTAAGAGAAAGGTCCTGGGTATAAGAGGTGGCACCAAAGGAGAAATTAAAGGATTTACTTGGTGCTCATGTCACAAGAAGCTCTTCTTGTGACACTTCTGACCACTATTTCCACTTCTCTGTTTTCTGGACGCATGCTAGGATTGCACTTCCTGACATCCTTGAAGTTAGACGTGGTCACATGACTTGACTCAGCCAACAAAATGTGAGCAGAAGTGATGTGTGTCACTTCTGGCGGGGGCATTTAAGAGCCAGTGAGATTCCCTGTGCTGATGTTCTAGCAGGTTCACGCATGAGGATGACACGGGCAGAGGCCCCCGCCAACCCATGGTGGACACAGGCTGGGAGCGAGGAATAAAGTTGTGCTGGGTTAAATCACGGAGATTAGGGGATGTCTGTTAGAACAACATCACCTACCCTACCTTGACGGATAGTCAAGGCTTGGCTGTGGTAGGCGAGGCACTGGAGCTGTGCCTGTCACTTCACAGCTCTGTGCGAGCCTTTCTCTTTCCCAGGGCATCTCAGCTGGGTGAGTGGTACTTTCAGGATCTCCCAAAGTCCTTGGTGATGATCTTCCCTATAGCAGCATGAGCCAGTCCCTCGACACAAGGTACTGGCAAGCCATTTCTCAGACCTAATAATATGACACTTTGTAGGCACTGAATGAATACTTGGATTGTGGAGTGAATTTTAACCCACGAAAATAGAGTGGAGCCATTCGATCTTATTGGAGATGGCTGGTGAGGGAGCTACTGATGATATGTTTGAGGAATTCTTACCCCAGTCCAGACTGAACTAAAGCAACCCCTAGGGTGATCGATCTACCTCCCTCTTTTGGGAGAACCAAAGCCTATAGAAGGTCATAGAGCTTGTTAGTAGTGAAAGGAAGCTGGATCATCTGACTGCCAGTCAAAACTCTTTTGGGCATACTACCTACTCACGATTATCACAGAAGTTGTTAAATCCAGTGTTTAACCGTGATCAGTGCCCAACAACGGCTGATAATTCTGACTAAGGTCTATTGGAAACAAAAATGGTCATGTTAGGTAAAAACACCCTGTCAATTTCCCCATTAGTTCAGTCTGTTCCAGGCAGGATTTGCCCTTACGACATAATTTGCACTGTGTTAATATTTTGTATTTGTATAGAGTATCATTCAAACCTCACACCAGTCAGGTGGATTGGACAAGAACATTAACTTAACCCTGTGACCAATGGCAGAATGATACACAGAAATGTTGAGCAAGTTTGAGCAGTTTGTTGAAGGCTGGTGTGGGAATGGGAGCTAAAATCTGGAATATCATGGCTCTGGGCTAGGGATCTGTCCCCTCTGCTAACACTTTAGTATTGACTATCTGCCAGGGACTTCACCAAGAAGTTTACATGCCTGTATTTATTTACTTGTTTGTTTGTTTATTTTTAAGAGGTACCTGGGATTGAACCCAGGACCGTGGGAAGCAGGCGCTCAAGCACTGAGCTACATTTGCTCCCCGTTGCCTGTTTTTGTAAATAAAGTTTTACTGGCACACGGCTGCACCCACTTGCTTCTATACTGTCTATGGCTGCAGCTGCACTTTAACGGCAGCGCTGAGTAGTTGTGACAGAGGCTATGTGGCCTGCAAAGTCCTTGATAGAAAAGGTTTGCTGACCCTTGCTGTAAGGGAAAAGAGAGATGACCAATACTGAAAATGACCCAAATTCCATGCTTCTTTCTGGCCCCATCGGTGATCGACTATTCCCCCAAATCATTGGGGTGATGGCCCCAGGAAATAGGATGGTAGTGAAGACAATAACAAGTTCCGTGAACTGGGCACTGACTATGTTTTAGGCACAGGGCTGATCATCTCCAGTTCCCCCAACAAGCTGACAGAGGGGTTAACATTAACCCTTTTATGGATGATGAACTTGAAGCTCACAGAAGTCAAGTGGCAAACCCAAATCCAATTATCTAGCAGGGCTCAGATGAGGGCATGGGTGTGTCCAAAGCTCCTAGCCACTTGTGTGTGAAAAGAGAATGAGCCCTGGAGCCTGGTAATTCTTCCATAAATAAAGTGTTCTTCTCTTCCTTGACCAGGGCTCCCACTCCTGTAAACCAGTAAGAAGCTCCTGCCAGGCCCATAAACGCCTGGAGGCTTTTTTTCAGAATCAGTCTTTTTGCCTCAGACAGCACTCGGTGGTTCCAGTTTCAGCAGCTGCCAAGCCGCTAGCTCAGCCTCGCCTTGGGGAGCTGGTGCGGCTTTCAGACAGTCCCACCCCCAGCAGTCCAGCAGTTGATATTTACACAGCACTTTGCAATCTCACTTGGCTAATCCAGCGTGTTCCCTGGTCACTTCTCATTAAACTGAGTGTAGCTTCCTTTTCACTTGTTCTGAATTAAAGTGTCACTTTTCCCAGCAAGGGGCTGTAGGTGGAAAGTACAAGCACAAAGCTTGGAAGGCAAGGGAAGGAGAAGGGGACAGACCCCCATCGGCTCCCACTTCCTTGCCTGGATCCACAATGATACTGCCACACACCACCCCCAGCCCATCCCCACCCCTCAAGTTAAATAAAAATGATTCCCAAGATCTCAGGGATTCTTAAAATCTGAGGGTATCTGGGCCAGCTGGTACAGGAAAATATTCTACAGCAAACATTTGGACCTACAAATGTTTCTTGGTGTTCCCAGGCTAGCCAATTATCCCAGCTGTGCAGCTGACGCTCACCCGGGATGTCTTCGAGAGAACTAGCTCACCAGCAGCCTTGCTGCTCTGATTTCAGCTGTCTCTGGTCGAGGGGTCCAGAGCCCCAGTTATTCCTTCTCCCCAGCTTGATCTCAGACCATAAAAGCCAAATGCCTCCCTGAGGCATTCAGTGACTGACAAATTGCTGCCCCAGCATTGGTGAAATGGTTACCAGGCCTCCCCATGGCTGCAAATCCAGCAGCAAGAGAAAGGGAGGCTGCACATTTAGCAGGAAGGATTTGGGTTTAAATCCCCTACCTATGTGACTCTGGGCCAAGTGATTTAGTGCCTCTGAGCCTCTGTCTCTTCCCTCATAAAACAGGTTGTCATGTGGGGCTGTCTTCCAGATGTAATTAAATGGCATGATGATATTTTTGCATGGTGCCCCGAACATGCTGGGGGCTGAGACCTGAAACCCAATTTTAGGAACCCTGTGAAATCCCGAATCACAACTGAGTCTTCCTTGCTGGGCTGAATGCTTGTGTGCTCCAGGCTCAGAGCCATTTTTGGGGAGGAAGCTGGTGCTTGCTCCAGCCTATTCTTTCAGACTGTGGGAAATCACTACATTTCTCAGGGCTTCACCGAGATGCTCTGAAGACACAAAAAATAAATATAAAACAACCTTATAGGTGGTAGAAAGAGCACTGGACTAGGAGTCACACAGACTTAGGTTTGAGTCCTGCTTTGCCATTTATTAGGTATATGGTTTTGGTCAAGTCATTGACCTAGCCTAGCACAAATGAAGCATACCGTGGATATTTGTTAAATGGAAAAATGAAAGAATGAATGGAGGAGTGAATGAATTATCGCTTGCTTATCAGTAAAATTATATCTATTCCTGAAAAATTCTATCAACTAATGGGATATAGTTGCACAGTGCTTTGCAGTTTTGAAAAATTACTTGGGATGCAGTAGGGCTGGTTGGACAACCAGCTCTACCAATACTATCCACGTGATCTTGGAAAGTTACATAATCCCTCTAAGTCTTTCCATTTTTAATATGGGAATAGCAGGAATTCTCACTGTAGCAGCCAGTATCCAAGATGGCACCCAATGATTCTTGCTCTCGGTATTCAAGTTCTTGTGTAGTCCTCTTCAAAAGTGAATAAGGCTGACTTGCTCTGCCAATAGGATATGGCAGAAATAATGGCGTGTAGCTTCTGAGCCTAAGTCATAAAGCACCTAGCAGTTTCTGCCTTGCTTTCTTAGGTCACTTGCTCTGGGGGGAGCCAGCAGCCATGTCATAAGGACACACAAGCAGCCGTTTGGGGAGGTTCACATGGCAAGCAGCTGAGGCCTCCTGCCACCTGTCCGTACCTACTTGCCAGCCATGTGAGTGAAACGCTGTGGAAGGGGATCCTCCAACCCCAGCCAAGCCTTCAGATGGGTGAAACCACACGAGGGATCCTGGGTCAAAACCACTTGGCTAAATCACTCTCCAATTCCTGACCCACAGAAACTATGAGTGAAGTAGGAAGTGTTTCTTGCTACTTTAAGATGCTAAGTTTTGGGGTGAGTTGTTATGCAGTAATGGGTACCTGGTACACTTGCCTCACAGGGTCATTGTGAAGTTTAAATGCATGTGAAAGGTCTGCCTTGCACAGTGCCTGGCTCATGATTGTTATGTCCATTATTGTTATATTTGACCTAAAGAGAGATTCTTTGCTCTGGTTCAAGGACCCAGGAGGGTGTGTCTGTAAGAATATGTATTAGAAGAGGCATCAATGAACTGCTTTAAAGCATAGGTTCAAGAACAAAATCTTTCTATTATCCAAGCGAAACAGAAGGCAGATGAGGCACACAAAAGCCTAAAAGGCTGACGGTTCTTTCCAGCATTGTGAAGATTTAGGTATACTAATAACAGGGACCGTGGGGCCACATTAAATACAAACCATGAAGCTGGGACTTTCAGATTACTGTTTAAATGGGCATATTATTGTGGTTCCTTATACTTTATGGTCTATGAACTGCTTATGGAATTATTTCCTTTAATTCTCACAGTTACCCCAGTAGGATGGTTATTTTTAAGTCCATTTAATGGATGGGATAACGGAGCTTAGAGGTTTGAGGCAACCTTTCCAAGAACATAGTCATTTGGGGCTACTGATGGGTTTCAAAACCATGGCTACAAGCCTTCTTGACTCTGGCTGAGCTCAGAGCTCCTATGATACCAGGCTTCAGTGTCTTCCTGTCTGGGGGCCTCAGTTTCACTGATATATAGAGTTTGAGAAGAGACCAGGGACCAAATATTCAGAAGCTTAATGCACAAGGCCATTTTTCAAATGAGAGAAGCAGGCCAAGTGCAGGTAAAATAATGCAGTTCTCTTGACAAACTTGAGGTTTCCCTCTTTTGATTAAGGGATGGGTACAGGTAGAGATTTTTCTACTATAACAAAAACAACAGCATACACACAACAATACATGGCAAATGACACTGGTCCTCAGAGGCAGGGAGGCAATAGGGACTGGTGAGGACTCTGGCGAAACTAAAAGGACTTAGCTCCAGCCAGTTTTTGCTGTACAGGAATGTAAACCCAGGACTGCTAGATCATCTACTTTTTCAAGAGAAATCAGAAACTGTATTTTATAGAAATTCTCCTCAATTTTAAAACTTGGCTTAAAGAAAAATAAAACACTGCGAGCCAAACACACATCTATAGGCTAAATTTAGCCCACCAGCCACTGTTCACTGACCGCTGGGGTAGATAATTTTCAAGATCCCTTCCTGCTCTAGGACTAACTGTCTCTATCAGTTCTCAGCATGCACTATTTGTTTACACAAGATACCAGGCAGCCTCATAAATATTCCAAACGGTTTTTTTGTGTGTAGATGTGAGCTGTGTCTTCAAATAGATTCCAGCCTTGCTGAGGGCAGGGACTAGGCCCCTGGCTTGCTGTGGGTCTCTGTTTCTGACTCTCCCGGTATGAGGGGCTGCCCCTCAGGTTGAGGACTCGTGTGGCTGGGGCAGGGATTCAGACTGATTGATTCTCCTGGGCAGTGGTTCTGGAGACCTGTGAGCCCTGCATCATCTGGGGGCTCGAGCTCTGGATCGTGAGAGGGCAGCTTCCATCACTCCCAGTGTTCCAGGGAAGTGAGGCAAGCGAATTGAGGTTAACGTCTTCCACTCGCATCCTGTCTGCCAGATTTATAAACGAGGCCTCTGTTTCCTTTGGGAATCCTGCCTGCTGCAGGGGAGCCGTGGCTGCTTTTGCAGAGGGAAATGACTTCCTCCAAATCATCTCACATGAATGAGCAGCTTCCTTTGGGTGCCTTTTCCTTGGGGTCTCCAATCTGTCATGTCTGTGACTTTGAATGACAAGTGCATCATAGCATGGCTTTGGAGCCGCCCTTCCTGGGTTCAAATCCCAACTCCTCCATTTACAAGCTGGCAAAACTGGGATTGGATACTAAGCCCTCTGACTTCTTTGGTGTTTTTTGGTCATCCCTGTATCCATAATGGTGAACAATTATTCTTTAAAAATATAACTCATGGGAGTGGATGTGGCTCAAGCAGTTGAGTGCCTGCTTCCTACATGGGAGGTCCCAGGTTTGGTTCCCAGTGCCTCTTAGAAAAAAACAAAAACAAACAACAAGCAAAACAAATGAAAAAACCAACTCAGGGGAGCCAATGTGGCTCAGTGGTTGAGCACCGGCTTCCCGCATACAAGGTCCCGGGTTCAATCAGTCCCTGGTATCTTAAATATATATATATATCATGTTCTCTGTCCTCGAGGAGCATATAATTTAATAGAGGACATGGAACAAAAAAGTTACAAAGGTTCAATCTAGAAATGAGAAATTATGGTCTAAAGCAGTAAATGATCATTAGCTAGTGAGTTGTGCAAATAGAAGAACTGTAAGAGCAGAAAGGAGGAGGAAAAGAGCACAGTGAGCTTCATGAAGGGGAAGGCATGGGTAAGGCTTTAAAAAGAGTCAGGTTGCGAATATTCTCGCTGTCCTGATTTTGTGATAATCAGTGCAGGCTAAACATTCGCTATATTAGAAACCATGCATGTGTCCCCAGACCTAGTTTTTCTCCCTACGTCTGGTTTTTGGAATGCTGGTGATAAACTAAGCCTGATTTATTATATGACCATCCTGTATGGGAAAAGACTGTAACTCTAGGTATCTTTGTTCAACCTTAAGAGATAGAGCAGAGGGACGGATGTGGCTCAAATGGTTGGGTGTCTGTCTCCCATATGGAGGGACCTGGGTTTGATCCCTGGTAAAAACTAAAAAAAGAAAAATATAGAAAGCGCGCGGGCCTTCAGGCCCCGTGAGCGGGTGAGCTGTCAGGCCCCATGCGTGGGTGCGCCACCAGGCCCCGTGAACCACGCAGCAAGATGATGATGTAACAGGAGAGTGATACAAGGGAGAGTCAAGACGAGACATGCCGAAAAACCAGGAACTAAGGTGGCGCGAGCAGTAGGACGCCTCTCTCCCATATCAGAGATTCCGTGGATTGAATCCCAGTGAAGACAGGAGGAGAAGGATGAGAAGAGAGGGCAGGAAACGGACACAGAGAGCTGCCCAGCGAATGGATACAGAAACAGCAAAAACGGGGGGGGCGGGGGAAATGGATAAAAGTAAATAAATAACTAAATCCTTCAAAAAATGTATAGGGGAGGAAGATAAATACTATAGCTAGTAGTAATACTTTGATGATGCTCTTTCCTGATTTGTTAACAAATGTTTCACAACAAT
>JAQZBX010083839.1:0-13328 GCA_029593785.1 Cabassous unicinctus | reverse complement strand
AAGGCCTCTTTCTGTGCCTCTGTGCTCTGCTGGTTCCAGACTCCGGGATCTCTCTCAGCCCTCGGGGCTTCCCTGTTTTCCTGCATCCCCTCTCTCACATGGTAGGATCAATATGGCGGCTTCCTTTTTCTCTCTGTGTCCGTTTATGTCAGACCCAGCAAGAGGGTGAAGACTCAACTTGAGTCATGCCTCACTGATACAGTCCAATCAAAAAGAGTATCACACCCACAGGAATGGATTCTTTCAAAAACATAATCTTTTTCTTTTGGGGATTCATAAAGGAACTTCAAACTAACCCAACACCATTTTGTGTTCACCCTTCTGCCTTTCCGCCTTCTCCTCTATAGACCACTCTGTGTGCCAGTGTGCGAATAACTCATTTCTGATGACTTTTTCTTCGTGTCGTTTTCCCATTCAAGAGCCTCCAGTGCCTCCTTAACACTGACCAGCTCAGTCAACTCTAACATGGCCCAATGTGGTTCCCAAAATGTGGTCCCTGGACCAGAAACTTGTTAGAAATGCAAATTCTCAGCCCACTCCTGACCTGCTGAATCAAAGACTCTGGGGATGGGGTGTCCCAGTCCTCCAGGGATTCTGATGCTCACTAAAGTTTGAGAACCACAGGTCTATGGCTTTGTTGTTGATTAAGTGCTTTCACCCACTTTAGTTTATTTGCTCCTGATAATAAGCTTGAGATAAGTATGCAGATTTCCATTTAACAGTCATGAAAGCCAAGAGTAAGTCACTTGCTCAGCTCAGCAGGAAACAGTGGCGCTGGAATCTGACTTAGGCCTTTTGATCTCAAAGCCCATGCCCCGTCCATTGCCTCGTGCTGCCCCTTGGTATGGGCCCTTTGCTTCCATGAAGTCCATTTTTAATTGTCCCCTTCTACCCCCTTTTGTTATTTTAACCACTCTCTTGCCTTTTCCCTTGCCACTCCAAGAACGTGTCTCCTTCCTTTATCTTTGCTTCAGGGGCAAGTGTAAAATTGAACTGCTCCAGACTCGGGCTCTGGCGGGTCTCAGTACCCCTCATTCATTCACTGGTTCTGTGCACACTGTCTGGTGCTAGGCTTGCAGACCCCAGTAAAACCATCTTCTCCATTCACACACACACACACCGCCACTCACAGACATCACAGTTTATGTTCCTTCCCCTCTCCCCGGACTCTCACATGGACCTCAAGTCTCGCCTTTCTGGACAGAAGCAGTCCCACCATGTGGGACTGATTTCTGGAGGACTTTTCTTGGAGCTTCCCTACTAGACCCTAACTAGACCATAAGTTCCTTATAAACCCAATCTCATCTTCTGTTTTTGGTCACCACCTCCAGAAATACCCCCTGAAATGCTGTTCACACTAGAAGGATTTAATAAATGCTTATTAAATGTGAGACTGTATAAATAATAACTTGATCTGAGATGAGACTCTAATTCAGTACTCTGTTTCTATTAAATGCATTTGCCTGGAGTGAAAATTTAAATCTAAAATGTGCTAATATTTTATGTTCACAGAAAGTCAATGAATTTCATCCTAATTTTGACCCACTCGTTAACAACACTTGGATCAACAGGTTCAGGGCACAAAAGCGGTTTCAGCAAGCAGCACGCAAGGTAAGTCTCAGCACCAGATTGAAAGTTAATTTATTTGATCATTAGCACAAGAAATTGAACAGTGGGTGTTTTTTCAAATAACAGATTTATTGATATATAATTCACACCATAAAATTTGCCCCTTTAACTTGTACAATTCAGCAGTTTTTAATATATTCACAGAGTTGTGCAGCCATCACCGTTATCTAATTTTAGAATATATTCATCACCCCCCAAATAACCCCCACAACCCATCAGCAGTTTCTCCCCATTTCCTGCTCCCTCCCTCCGGCCCCTGATAACTGCTAATCTACTTTGTGTCTTTTACTCTGCACATTTCATATAAATGGAATCAGACGTTTTTGTTACTGGCTTCCTTCACTTAGCATGTCTTCAAGGTTCGACCATGTCCTCGCATGTATCAGCACTTCATTCCTTTTTATGGCTGAATAGTATTCCATTGTATTAGTAGACCATTAATAATTTATGCATTCACCAGTCGATGGATACTTGGGTTGTTCCCACCTTTTCGCTGTTTTGGATAATGCTGCTATGAAAGTTCGTATACAAGTTTTCGGGTAGACGTGTGTTTTCAGTTCTCTTGGATATACACCTAGGAGTGGAATTGCTCTGGAACAAAGGGAGTTTGATGGATTAGTTCTAGAGAGAACAATTGAGAATTCCTGTAGGATCTTGGATCTAACACTCAGGCTGATGGCTTCCCCTCTACAGTATGTCGTCTGACAGTGCTATGGTTCTTCCACCTCACACTGGTCTCCACGTAGTACATTTCTAAGCATGGCTTCTGCAGCTTCCTCTTGTCAGGATAAAATGAGGACTTGTTAGCCTTTGATGCCATGAAAGGGTTCAAGTTACCCTCCAAGTCTGGCTGCACCCACACCTCTCCAGTCCCCTACTGTCCCCTTGTGCTGTCTCTGTCCTTATCTTCTTCCAAACACCCCCTACTCATTCCCTACCACAAACTTGTATGTTTACGCCTCATCCTCCGACTAAAACTCCTCTCCAGCTCTCCTCCATCCGTCTCCACCCTCTCTGTCCTTTGGGCCAGCTCAAGTTCACCTTTTCTGGGAGAAGCAGTCCTTGAACACTTTAGCCCTAGGGGTCTTCTTGGTACCCCTTGCATCTTATGCCATCTGTGGGACTCTGTCTCTGCCTCTAGAGCATGGCTGCCCTGGGGGCAGAGGCACACCTCCAGCAAGTGAACTCAGCAGAGTTCAAGCCTGAACTCTGGAGCTTGACTACCCACGCTTAATTCTTGGAGCTGCTTCTCATGAGCCTTATGCTCCTGGACCAGTTACATAATGTCTGCACCTTAGTTTCCTCATCTGTACAAGGAGGATGATAATAATACCTTTCTTGAAAGGTCATCATGAAGGTTAAATGAGAAATCTATACCAGGAACCCCTGAAGATTAAGTGTTATCTTTCAAGCAGTACCTTCAGCCTGGGTTGGTGACCTACTCACTTCCAACCAAGGCCCCTAGAGGGCCAGTGTTCACAGTGAAGCTTTGCTGGGAATGCATGCAGAGAAGGAGATGGTGGAAAGAGGTAGCCCAGAACTGAGCTCCCAGAGAGGAGGGTGCAGTAGTTGGCAGAGGGAACATATTGGCAAGACGCTGGCCAGGCTTGCTTGCTATGAGTGGGACACCCTGAGTCCCTCTGGAATGAGCCCTCCAGCCTTGAAAAAGCACTGTCCACAGTCATGTGCTTTGTTCTGAGTGATGACTCTCAATCCTTTCCTCATGTCAAGGGGAATCCTTTAAGTCCTGGGTCCAAATATGTCCCCAGCCCGGTGGCTTCTTGCCATGATCCCAGCTACAGTCAGAGCCCAGGCCATGACCTCCAGCCTGGGCCCCCGCCATAGGCCCCCTGCTTCTAGTCCCTTCCCAGCAGCCAGAACAGTGGCCTTTCCAAAGCTTAAAGATGATAGCATCTCTCCCTTGAGAAAACCCTTCTCATTACAATTAGCATAAAATACACATGTTAAAAATCAAGGCTACAAGACCCACTGGATCTCAGTCTGTTCCTTAAGCATATCCCCTTTGTTCCTGCCTCAGGATCTTTGGGTTTTCTGGTTTGCTCTGCTCAAAACTCTTCCCAAGATCTCCTAATCACTATTTCCTCACCGTCCAAGTTTCAGATCAAACCTCACCTCCTCAGAGAAGGCCTTCCCCAAAGATCCTTCCACAAAGGACTAGACCCTCTTCCGTCTCTTCTGTCACACCCTTGTCCATTTATTCTTTTATTTTCTTTATAGTGCTGGCTTCGTTTATTCACTTAGGGGTTTGTTGTCTCCACTCCCTCCCCTCCCCACACAGCTTAGACTGCCAGCTTCGAGCAGGCTGGACCTTCATCAGCTCCCCACTGTATCTCCAGCTCTTTGACTAAACCAGGCCCAGAGTAGCCAATTCAGAATATTTGTTGAAAGAAAGAGTCTTTTACAGAGTGGCAAAGAGTGTTAATCATGGAACCAACTATCTCTTCAGCCCCAGCTCTTGTACCCTCACCTTCAGTAGGATCCTCTCTAAATGCCAAGCAGGGTGGAGTGCAGTTATCAGGGGCCCTAATTCATAGCCCTCTTTCTACAGAATCATCCATGTCATCTGGCCTTCGGCTCTGAAATCTACGTGGTGGTAGCATTGTTCTTCAGATGCCTCTAGAAGAAGTGAAGTAGAACTAATCCTTCTTTCCAGCTCTGGAAATATGTGAAAACCAGGGCTCATAAATTGGGTGGGACAAGCTCAGATGACCACATGTCTTTATTTATATTCAAGCAAGTCACCAACTGCCCAGACCTTGAAATCCCCATGGCCTCAGCGTGCGGCAGTGCGACACTGTCTTTGTGAATTCTGACTTAGAGTGGGCTTTCAGCCTTCAGTTGTGATTGGAGAGAGTGAATTAAATTGAACACCAAAATAAGCATGTATCATTAATAACTTGAAATCATTGTTCTTTCCAATTCCAGATCATGGTTCACCTGCGATTAATCCGTATGCTGAATGCTGTTCGTGAAATTGACAAAGGGAGGCCACTAAAAGGGGTGGGTCAAAGAAAACCATCATTGTTAGGTAAAGTATACCTGTCAACGTCAGCAGTTTCACCAACGAGTCCTCTGGACATGAGGTTCCTTTATAATGACGTTAGCTGGATAGAAATAGTGTTTTCATAAATTACACACATATTAATTTCCTATTGCTGCTGTAACAAATTACCACAAATTAGTGACTTAAAAACAGTATGGATTTGGTATCTTAGAGATCTGGAGTTCAGAAGTCTAAAATCAAGGTGTCAGCAAGGCCGCATTCCTTTGGAGGCTACTGCGGAGAAACCGTTTCCTTGCCTTCTTCAGCTTCTGGAGGCCGCCTGCATTCTTTGGCTCATGGCACCTTCCTTTCATCAGTCCAACCCCTCCCTCCTTCCCTCCCTCCCTCCTTCCCTCCCTCCTTCCCTCCCTCCTTTTTTTAGGTACTGGAGTTGAACCTGGACCTTGTACGTGGGAGGCAGGCACTCAGCCACTGAGCTACATCTACTCTCCCTTCAACCTCTTTCTTCTGTTAGCCATCACATCTCTTTCCCTGCCTCTGACCCTCCTGCCTCCCTCTTCTAAGGACCATTGTGATTACATTGGGCCCACCCAGGCAATCTAAAATAATCTCTCCATCTCAGAATCTTAACTTAATCACATCTGTAAAATCCCTTTTACCATGTAATGGGACGTATTTCCAGGTTCTGTGGATTAAGACACAGACATTTTGGGGGGGGCTGTTATTCAGCCTGCCGTATCCCGTAAAGCAGACCTTCACGCCAGGTCTGGCCAAAATTCCTGCCCAGTTGACAGCAGACAAGGCTGACCCCAGGCCAGGTTGTGGCATCTGTGACTTTGGACTGCAGCTCCACCCTCCAATTTTGTGTCTTCCCCTCCCTCTTGTAACCAAGGTGACTAGGACAGACATTTACTCTTGCTGATTGACCGACTGAGTCTGGCATTATCTCAATGTAGCGTTTTTACAGAAACCTTTTTATCTCATATTGTGGGACACAAGTCTTTGCTATTTAAAAAATCCCAACACTCCAGTCTCCAGGTTGGTTGGGGCTTGTTGGAGGCCCATTCTCCATAGCTTCCAGGAGCCCCAAAGCCATAGAACCATCTTCTCCCAATATCGGTATTTCCAATCCATGGATCTTTTGAAGGTTCCCAGGTGGCCCTGACCCTTTCAGTCCCTTTCTTTTCTCCCCAGCCTGACTTTCTGGGCCTGCCTTGGGCTTGTCACCCTCCCCAGCAACAGCCACATGCTCCTTTCTTCCTCACTGCCAAGGTCCACAAGTATAGTCTTGTTTTCAAACCATTTTACAGCATTTTAATTATTTAGGTTCTTCCTCCTGTTTTAGTTTGCTTCCCTGCTGAAAGCAGATACCATAAAATGGGTTGGCTTATTATTTATTTATTAAATATATATATTTATTTATATATCCCCCTCCATTGTTTGTGCTCGCTGTCTGCACTCTGTGTCTGTTCGTTGTGTGCTCTCTGTGTCTGCTCGTCTTCTTTTAGCAGGCACCGGGAACCCAACCCAGGACCTCCCATGTGGGAGGGAGGCACCTATCGCTTGAGCCACAACTCACAGCACACAACTGCTCTCTGCTTGTTGTGTCTCTCGTTGTATCTCCTTGTTGTGTCTCCTCGTTGCGTAGTCTTGTTGCCTCATCTTGTCACATCAGCTTGCCCTGCCAGCCCTTCATGTCAGCTTCTGTCTTGCTTGTCTTCTTTAGGAGGCACCAGAAACTGAACCTGGAACCTCCCCTTTGGTAGGCAGGCACCCAACTGCTTGAGCCACATCCACTTCCCTGGGTTGGCTTTAAACAGTGAGAATTTATTAGCTTACAAGCTTACAGTTTCAAGGGTGAGAAAAATGTCCAAATGAAGCCTTCATCAGGTGATGCTTTCTCCCCGAAGACAGCTGCCAGTGATCCTGGACTCCTCTGTCACGTGGAAAAGGCACATGGTGGCATCTGCTGGTTGCTCCCTTCTCTTCCGCGTTTCATTGCTTTCAGCTTCTTGCTTCTGTGGCTCGCTGTCTCTGTCTCTCTCTCTATTCATCGTGTTTATAAATGACTCCAGTAAGAGGATGAAGACCCATTCTGGGCCACACCTTAATTGAAGTAACCTAATGAAAAGGTCCTACTTAAAATAGGTTTGCACCCACAGGAATGGACTTGCTTTAAGAATATGATTTTCTGGAGTCCATACAGTTACAAGCCACCACACCTCCTATGTTATTTCTGTCTCTGGTATTGAAGCTTCCAATAAAGAAACTCTTTTTATAAAAAAAATATTTAAAAATTTATCTGGAAAATATATGTGCTATCCGTAAAACGTACTCACATGCTTCTTTAGTTTAACTTTTTCTTTTTTCTTTCCTTGCAAAGACAAAGAATATTCATGAAAAATACCTTAATTAGGAATTATAATTTTGGGGAAATAAATATTTTAAAACAAAGTTTTTTAAAACTGGAAAAGAAGTTGAGGTAAGGAAAAAAGGGGGAGTAAAAAAATGGGAGAAATGATATAGACATGTTATTTTTGAAATGGTGTGTAACAAATATCCAAGGAGCTGTTGAAATATTCAACTAAAGAAGTAGTTTCCCATAAAATACTTTAAGAAGTCCTAAAAGTACTGTTTTTTCCCCACCCATAGATGAAAACCCCTCCAGATACCTCCATCTGCCTGGGATGAATCAAGATGATTATTCCATCCGGTTCTCTGTATCACCCAGTGTTGTGCTGCCCTTTGCCTTCCCATCCTACAGTCCTCCACAGGATTCCGATGAGTTGGTGGGTGCTGTTTGTGTGAGGCATGGGAGCAGATGGGGTTAGCCCATAGTTGGGCAGATACTAAGGCAAACCCTAACCCACTCTCAGCCCCTCACCTCCTCCAGGGATGTTCTCAAGGAGATCTGGGCCCAGTGGTAAACCAGGGATCATCTCTTTCCATCTGCCTTGCATCTGATACACCTGTGCAGAACTTCCTCATAAACTGGGCTGGTCGTGCCCAACCTGGAATCTGGCTCTGAGCACTGAGTTCTACCCAAGAACCCAGGCTCAAGAACTGGGTGTGAGAGCAGAAGGGCAGAGAGAGAAACCAAGAGAGCCAGGCTTGGCTCCAGGAGACAGGCTTTGCTCAGCAGAGCCCTTCTGCTGCACGGGGAAATGGGTATGCCAGAGAAGGGCAACCCCCAGGTCTGTGACCCAAGCTAGTAATTGGGAAATGTGGCCCCAGATTCTAAAACACCAGACTGACAGTTCTCTCCCTAAATATTTCTGTCTCTCTCTCTCTCTCAAAGGGGGTAAGAAGGAGGTGTGATAGCTCTTTTCTTTTATGGGCAAAATGATGGATTATAATAAAAATAATAGCTAACACCTTGCATTGCATTTACCACGTGCCAGGCGGTATCTAAAGAGCTTTAGTTGTATCCACTCATTCAATCTTCAACAAATATTTAAGATTGGCTTATCATTTTACAGATGAGGAAACTGAGGCACAGCGTCACATAGCCAGTAATAAAATGTTGCCCATGTTCCCCCAGTTAATAATAAAAAGTGTGCTTAAATCAATATTGAAGTATATATGCAAAATGATTTTTAATTTCAGAGAATAAACTTGTCATTCATATTCTAAAATATTTTCTTAGCATTGCAGATTAATGTACTCAGGAATTACAAGACCAACTTTTAGAATCCATGTGTTTTTTGCCTTAGATAATTAAATGACTTAAAATATTAGAATATTTCTCTCATAGAAAGTAATACATCTGTGATTTTCAAGCGATAATAAATACCTAATACTCAATAATTAATGGGGTATGGATGAAAAGCAATCATCACATGCTCTTGTGGAACCCATCTCAGTATCTTTGAATAATTCAAAGCTTATACATTTCATTTACCACTTGAGTTCTACAGAGGCTTCTCTGCTGGTCAGGGCTCATGAAAAATGGAATGTTCAGCTTTCTTATTTATAAACAATTTTTGATTCATTCCATCAATACTGTATTTCATCATTTCTATGCCCCACATTCTTTTTACATATAGCATCTTTGAAATTGGGAAATGTCTCACACACGATGCATATTAGCATGGCCTCATACTAATTTAATGATGGTGCCTCAGCATAGATGTAATATGGTATTTCTTGAGTGCCCATAATATATTAGGCACGGTCCTAGGTTCTGTGGGTGTCTGAGACAGAAATTAGCATGCAGAATGCTTATTAGGGGGTGCTTTTAGGATTAGCACCTGTGAGAGGGAAATAGCCAGAAGATGGATTAGCAGAGAGAAAGAGGCTTCAACCAAGGCCTTGGCTGAACCCATGATGAGCTCTGAAGCTGGGGTAGGTAGAGGCCCAGATATTTATAGCCTTGCTTCATGACCTTCAACCAAGGCAATGCCTGAAGAGGGTTGACCCCTGAGAGCTGTTTCTCTCAACAGTACTCCTGGCAGCTGGGAGACTAAGTCCTTCAAGCCTGGAGGGGATTCTGGGTGGTGCTGCAATAGAAAATAAAAAAGACGAATCACATATAGAATCTTCTCTCAAGGAATTCATCACCTCCTGAGGATATGAGAGACATAAATGCAAATAACTAAAATTCCATCTGGGATATGACATGTGGCATAGAAAAGTAGTATACCTTTTTTTCTCAAGTATGAGCCAAGAATGACTGTAGGTACCAAGATTCATAGATAGCTTTATGGAAGAATTGAATGAAGAGTCGTCAGGGTTTAAATTAAGATTGAAGTCATAGACATACTGGACTAAAGGCATTTCCACCCCACTGTGTTTCCTTGAAAACTGGAATGGAATATACAAATGAAAGTTTCATTTTCAATGAAACAGGAAACTAGTCGCAATCCATAAATTAGGATGAATGTCCATCCCGAATCATAAAATTTGGGCCAAATCCCATAAGAAGCTATGAGCCAGACCATGCTTCTTGAGGCTTTGGTCGGGATGCCATTTTTTCTAGTATCACATTCCTGAAAAGCCTAACCAGGGATTCTTTGATGATTGTTACAAGCAGGTCACAGGTCAAGCATGGAAGAAGGAGGGACTGCTCTTGGAGATTGCAAAATGGCAGGGGAAGTCAAGGCAGTATGCCAGTCATAATGTATGACCTACCCTCCTCACCAAGGAAAATGGATAGAAGTGAAGGAGGGAAGGAAAGCAGCAGCCAACAGATCACCACAAAGAGAGCCAGTGACTTATGGAGCATCTCTGAGAGCCACACCTTCCTTCTGGACCCTGAAAACAAAGAGGGAGGCTTATATCCAGGACAGAAGGCATTGCAAATTTGAGACAGAAATCCAAACTGCAGTACCCTGCTTCATTCCTCTCCACTCTAATCTGCAGCTATTGATCTCCATAGAACTGTCTCCATTCAAAGATGAGTGATAACCAGAAAGGGGTCAATAGAGGACCTTGCCTAGATATTGGGGCAGAGTGGTTTGAGGAGTGGGAATGGAGGAGGATGAAGAAGAAAAGAGAAAGGGCAGCAGCAGATAAAAACATTCAATAGAAGAAGAATTCACCCAGGAAACAGAGGAAGGGTTTGGAGGTGGAGGGGAATCTCCATATGCTCAAAATTTTTTCAAATAATACTGTCTTCCTGAAACAAGAACTCATAAAGGAGAAATGGGTGAGGGGCATTCTAGAAAATAATTGGCATATTGTTTTCAGTTCACCTCAGTTTCCTTTTCTGTTAGTTTCCTTTAATGTTTACTGTGATTTTAGAACTTTATATATTTGGATCCCATTTCAAAAAATCACTTTCATTTTATGGGTGTATATAGGAAGAAGAGATCTGAAATCATGTTTACCAAATCCAAATGCTAGAATTTTGAATAAATTTTTACCTTCTTTTATTACTTTCTTATTGCTTGATTGAAAAAAAAAATGAACAATATCATTTTCACAAACATGAAACCATAAATCCAGAAGATGGTGATATATAATCATTATTCCCCTTTTGAAGATGAGTATCAGTGAAAATTCTAGATATGCTCATTTGGACCATATGAAATTACTGCTAGTTAATAATTTTTGACCTACAAAAACAGCAATTTCATATGAAAATTTTCAGGATAGTAATTCCAGACAAAAGGATAGATTTGGATATTAGAAGCTTTCCTCCTCCCCAAGATCAACCAGAATTGGCTTTTTAATCAGGAATACATCGTTAGGCCAGCAGTGAATTTCAATGTAGTCATCATCTCTATATCCTGCCCTGATGTGACAGTGGAGCCAAGTAGTATTCTTCCAGGCTGGTTTTCCAGTCGAGCTGCTGATTGATTCCACACCTCCATACAACCCGAGGAACAAAGGCTTAAACACACATCTGCATGTGACACTCTTAGGAAATGAAAAGAAAGATGAAAATGGTTGGTTGCTGGAGTTTTCCTCTTTGAGAGAGAATAGAAAAAACCTCAGAGACAGACAGGCCTCTAAAGCTAATTCCTTAAAAAGGCAGAGTGTGGGTTTTGGATACAGGCTTGGGTTTGAATCCTGGCACCACCAAGCACCTATTCCTTAATTCTCTGGAGCCTCAATTTCCTCATCGATGAAATGAGACATTAAATTTTATCAGCTATTGTGAGGATTGGATGAGCTAATGCATATAAAGCACTTCATACATTGCCTGGCATATAGTAAATGCTCAATGTATGTTAGCTATTATGTATTGTAACTGCCCCCACAGTCCCTAGTAAGGGCATAAGTTAGGATCACTAATTCTTCAAGTTTTCTCCATGAGGCTATGCCAAAAAAGAAAAGATGAACCTTGTATAGGTTTTTTACCTGACTTGGTAAATGCCTCCTTTCCTAAGAAACCTACTCCTTTACTTCTGTAGAGCAGACTTGAAATGCCTGGCTGTCCACCTGGAGTACAGGTATACAGTAATGTCTACATTGCACCCTACCCTACATTCACTTCAGAGACAAAGCCAGTGCCTTGCAAGACTTCAGAGTGCCATTCGAGCTGTATATTCTGTCAGCAGAAGTAGAATTTCACCTAGCCTTTAGTAAATTAATAAGGAATCTCATCCAAGTGGTATAAAATCCAGGGCAAAAATCAATCTCAGATTTATTCAGTGCTACCAATAACTACTTTTCCTATAGTAGGAAATCATGGGAAAACTAGGTTTCCTCCGTTATATTTCCTGGGCTGGTTTCTCTTGGTGCATTTTGAGTTGTTGTTTGGACATGGTTTCAAGGTTATCGCTGGTGTTTGGTGTTCTTCCAGCTCCAGCTGGAATGTGGTCCCTCCCCAATCCTGAGAGGCATAACCTGAGCTGCCTCAGCACCCTGCACATGGAGTAGCAACTGGGGTCATGGAAAGGCTTCCTTTGAGAACTGTCAATTTCATCATTCAAAATGTAGTGGAAATAGAAGCTTTTGCTCAGTGTGGATTATGTGCCAATTTAAAAATTTTTCCCATTGTAGGCTCCTGACGGTCTTGGACTGGTTCCAATTAAGTCTTCAGAAGTTCAAATCAAGCAGTGTTATTCCTTCTTGAATTTGCAGGTCAGACGTGTCACATGGCATTAATTGATTGGGTTTCTTATGAAGTCAATAAAATATTCTTGAGTTTGAATTGTATTTATGATTTTGTTCTATTATGGGTCATACTGAGTAGCATACTATGCGTGCTTTTCTGCTGTTATTTTATTGTATGTGTGAGGTGTAACAGATCCTTTTTTCCTAATGTGCCTCACAGAAAGCAGTAACTTATCTATGGTATATCACAGATTGTGCATACATGAAGCTCTCCAAACTGCATATATTAGAAACTTGAGGAAGAAAGGCAAGATGTAGTGACTAAGAGTTAGTCGACCTTTCTTGAGGTATATGACCACTTCTGTTTTGGAACATGTAAATATTTTAAGTTGACCAACCGGTGTTGGGTGTCTTTCTATAGTTAAGCCATCTGGTATGGGAGAGGAATTATGAACCTTTATGTGTGGTGGGACACAGAAGGCGGCTCTGGACTGACGTCTATCTAGTGCTGGTTCAAATTAGCAATAACCACAATCTGACAGTTACAACGTGATGCTTGTTTTACTTACCATCGGGTGGCTCAGAAATGCTGTCATTTAGAAGTAGATCCCACCGACCTCTTGAAGTAACCCAGGCATGTGTGGTAGTGCTTGAAAAGGGTAATGGGTTTTGAAGGATATTCACTCAGTTGTCTTCTTTCATTGTCAGGTCCCTCAAGTGTACACAATCAAGGGGTATCAGCCATTCTCTATCCAGAAGTCATCAACAAGTTACAAACCTCAAAAGCTTGCTCGAGCGCTGAAGCAAGGAGCTGAGGTAATACGTCCCCATCTCCCAGAATTGCCCCCGACTCCCTCCCCCACCCGGTCCTGGCCTGGAGACTAACTGCCTCCTCTTGGTCCTTGTGAAGGACGAAGCCACCACCATCATCACCCTTCCGAAGCAGGATGCCACACCGCAGCTCTCTGGAAAGACCTCGATCTTGAACATGAAGCCGCCTGAGGCCTTGGCCAGGTCCCTAGACTATGATCAGCTTTATATTTTTGTAAGTGACAGTTTTTGTAAGTGACAGTCTTTTGTTCTCTGTTCCTTTATCTCAACGGTGACTTAATAAGAAAACTGAAGCATTAATAGGGAATATTTTTCTCTTTTGGAATTTCAAGCATTAAAC
>JAQZBX010083838.1:0-13336 GCA_029593785.1 Cabassous unicinctus | reverse complement strand
ACCTGCAGATTATTGACCATGGACATCAGTGGTCCAGCCTGTGGCTGCAGATTTCTATGGGAGAATGGACTGGCAATGATTATCCCAAGGCTCTCTGCAAGTGAGAAAAGAGCAGAAAGTAAAACAATACCCCCGTATCCCTCCCCTAATAAACACACTGTAAGATCTTCTTTCTTCTCCTTAGGAAATTCTCAATGTTAGTCGGTAGTTTGTTTGGTGGGTTGGTGTTTGTTGCCAGAAACCAAGTTTCCCCTCTAGCTTCTCTTCTATAATTTCTCCATGGTTTAATTTTGGAGGTTAATTTTAGGGGCAACATCTAGTAGTTCTTGCCCTTCACAAGAAGCCCTTTGGTGACTTACAACATCCTGTCTAGTGTCCTCATATCCCTCGTTCTACACCCGTTACCAATTTACTTAGATATCAACAACATCCAGCTTGCATTCCTTCAACTTCTCTTCTTTCCATCACATGTTTTCCTTCTGAAATAAGGGAAAATAAATGCTCCTTCTCTTTTCCAAGGTTAGCCCTTTCTACCTTTTCTATGCTCTTGGTCTGCAGCAACCCCTTTCTCTTCTTCCCATATCAACTCTTTCTTCCTCAAGGATAATTCAGATTCTAAAAAACTTTGATGACTCTTTTTTTTATCAACTGTAATCCAAACACTTTAACTTGGAATCAACATCCTTCTCTAAGGCCCTAAAGTTCTTTTCCATCCCGTTCTCAGTGACACAGCCTCCTCCCAGTCATTCGGGAGGCAGGATATTAACCCTTTGTTGGCCATATGTGTTGCAAGTACTTTTTCCTCTACATTCTTTGCCTATAGATTTGTATGGAGTCTTTTGGCTTGTATGCAATTTGAAACTGTTAAATTGTCAAATATTTCAAACTTTATTTTTTCTTTCTTTTCATTTCAAGTTTTTTGTTCAAGTTTTTTGTAGGTCACTGGGGTCCACCCAATCGTGTTTTATATTACACCTATACATGTCCTCTCATAAACCTTAGACTGTAAATTTCCTTAATAATATAATGTTATCTGATTTATAGGTATAATGAACACATTAATGAGCACTTACTGTGAACTATAGATTATTTTTAGCAATTTATAAATATTAATTTATTCCTCATTTTAACCTTATGAGGTAAGTACCACTCTTCAGCCCCTTTTGTAGATGTGGAAACTAAGGTAACTTGTCTGATGTCACCCAACTCGTAAGGAGTGGAACCAGGATTAAAACCTAAGCAGTTTGACTCCAAAAGCTCTGCTCTGAACCACTACCCTATGCTGCCCCCTCAAGTGTGGAAAAATAATGTGTGCTCAACAAATACTTGCTAAATGATATAACAGGAAAGCTGAGTTGGTATTTCTGGGCTATACACAGTTTCCTTGAAGACCAAATGAGCATTTAAGAGATCATGAGAAATGCTTGGGTAACCATAATGTGAAATGCAAAAACACCCTGAAACTGAGAATCCAAGTTATGAGGCTTTTAAAGTGTTTCAGTCTTCGTGCACCTGGTTGGCTAAAAGGGAAATCTCAGCTATGAATGGGAGGGAGCACAAAAAAAGTGGAATCCAAAGCAATGGGCAGTTTTCCACATCATTATAGCAGTATTTTGTAACAATTTCTTTGGCAACTGACAGAAGGCATTTAAATCAGCTATTTCCTTCTCAGAATTCCTCTCCAAAGAATAATAATGGCCTCTGCAACTCTGAAGGAAATGTAGCCCCTACTCGGATACAATCTTATCTGGGAAATTGCCATGGTATTCGTCACAGCTGTCACTGCACTGAGCCCATTAGAGATGTGCTGAGTGTAGATCCTCAGGGTTGTGCACTCTGAGGGGTCCTGCTACACATTCTTCCAGGGTTTAAGTAGGAAGACAAAAACCACTCAACATTTGAGGGCAGAGTCTCATCAGAGCTGGGTCAGCAAAAGAGAGCCATTCACACACCCTAAAGAAGTTATTTACTCTACGGCTCAGGTTATAGATTTATAAAGACATCTGCAGTGACACCACTGGGAAGGGCAGAACCCAAGAAAGAGTTTATACAGAAAATCCAGATTTCTATTTCTTTAATTGGATAGCAAGGGGAGGAGCTCATGACCTGAAAAGTTGGGGGCGGGGGCGGGAATTGAAGGGGAGGCAGGGATTGGGTCCTCGGATCTGAGTTGTTTTCAGTTTGTTTGAACAGTGAGCTGTTATACCTCTATTCTCATACAGAGAATGATATATAATTTAACAAACTGAGACTCAGAGAGATAAAGTGACTGAACAAGTCTTCAAATTTAATAGGTTCTTAAGAAGGACCCAAAGTGCCAGGATTAAGACCAGGGGGATTTTAAATTGGCTCTCTGAGGGAATGCTCCTGCAAATCTAGTGTAATGTTTCTTGATTTTAAAAAGTACCCTCAGATCATATTCCCTTTTATTTTAAAATGTATTTTTAAGCCACAGTTGCCTTTACAAAGAAACAGGCATTAAAATAAGACTTCTACTCAATATACCAAGGGGAGATAATTGACATTGTCCTGGAAACTAATTTACTGCAAAGCTTATTCCCAGAAAGTTTTTTATTCACTTCGATCCAAAACAAGATCAGGCAACTTTGCCACACACAGCCCAGGGTTTTCTAAACTACAGACCCGGGGCTGAGTGTAACTAACTTTACACAGATTGCGAGCCAAGCCGCCGCCCAGAGGTCACCACAGATGTGACTCCCACCCCCATCACTTCCGTACTCCCAGAAGATTCTCCCTAGGTACCTGAGGGTTGTTGGCAATAGCAGCATGCTCTAGAGTTCTGCTTTTGTATTTGTTTTGGAGGAAGGGGACAGTAGGCAAACGCGGGGAAAGGAGAGAGTTGATATAACTCAGTAATAGGGGAGCAGCTATTGTGTAATCTCATCCATTCTTTTACTTTTCCCCATTTGCTCATCTAACATCTCCTCTACTCTTTCTATTATGCTGTCATTTTGAGAGAAGAAACCATTTGTATATCCTCCCCACACCTCCCCCCTCACCCCCTGGCCATTGCCTGAACCAGAGCAAGCACTCAATAAATGTTCCTGGACTGGATGAATGATTGGATTTTACCCTTTTCATCCGCTCCAATTTTCCATCCTTTCTTTTTGTTCCTCATTTGTTCAATGATTTGAAAGCCAGATCTATGATAAACAGTACAAAAGCAATGACTGATACAGGGACAAAACACTCACTTTCTTGGAACTGCTTTTTAAGTTTATAATTTCTCATTACATTATCAAATTATGCATGTATTTCCTAATGCATTCTCTTTTGAATAACACATTTATTAACGACTTTTGCTCTTTAAAATTGTTTTCTCTTGGAATGTAAATGAACCAGCACAAGGGTATAACTGTCTATGAAACCCTTCTCAACTACATCCATAGGTAACATAAAAATGTTTCTATATTAATTTAAAATTGTACTTAAATACTACTCTTTATTTAAAAATCTGTATTAAAGGAGTGAATGCCAGTATTCTAAAGCCAATGAAATTATATCGTGTATATCTTGAGACACGTGGACATATATGTGCACATATAAACACAAGCTAATTTAAAGTTTTCTCTTAATGTGGCTGAATTTGTTATAAAGTAGTCAGTTATCTTATAATCACATTTTACTGTTCAAACTGGAATGAAATATGCTTCATTCCAGTATAATCTGCAGCATTGATTAAATATGACAAGGTAATGTCCATTACAAGTGCTTTTTCTGCCATCTAGTGGAAAAATGAAATCTATGAGACTTCGCTAGTTACAATTAATTCTATTGTTTGTTAAAATATTTTGCAAGAGCTTATTTAAATCCCAAGGAAAAAACAAAACCAAACAATGTGCTCCTTCCCAGTTTCTGATTTGGTCTGCAGGTGCACACTATGTTGGGGCTCTTGGACATTGCCTAGGGATATTGCCAAAGGCACTACAATGCAGAAAAATGTAAAGGGGCTCCTTATAAAAATCAGCAAAGCCATCGACTCCAAAATAAGATACTAGCACCCATTGTTTTACATAATTGGATTGTCCTTGATTGTCAAAGTGATGGAAGATTTCTCAGGCCCTACATCCCTTTCTGTTTCTGTCAATTCCTAATCCTGTAAACTGGAGAAAGGAGGATTTAGAGTAGAAAGATGGGCGACCTGTTGGGCTCTGAGGACATCAGTGGCTTTTAAACTTTGTAAACTGCAACTCACACTAACCCATGAATTTGACATTGTGACCCAATATACACATATATATAAAAGAACCCAAAGTTCCACAAAATAATGACCTTTATATGAGTGATCACTCTGATATTTTACATTCTGTTCTGCTTTATCCTATTTCACTTTTTTGGTATTATTTTAAAACATTTTAAATTGATTTCATGAACCACTAATAGTCCTAAACCTTGAAAAAAAACACTGGTAAGAGTTTCCTGAGTAGACCTAAGCATTTACCTTTACTGCTTTAAAATATGCCACAGTAAGTCAGAAATTATGGCAAAATTTAAAGTTTTAAAAAGTGATTATAGGGGAGGAGCGGATGTGGTTGAGTGCCTGCTTCCCATGTACAAGGTCCTAAGTTCAATCCCTGGTATCTCCTAAAAAAAAAAAGGGACTGTGATAGAGGTTGGTTAATTAACCTTTGAGATCTTCTCAGTGGAGTTTTCTTTATTTGATCAATGTTAACTATTGTCATTAACACATCCTTTCTACCATCCAGAATAGAAATTTCTGATTCATAACCACCTCTTACATCAAGTCACTCGCTGTGTTAGTCAGCCAAAGGGGTGCTGATGCAAAATACCAGAAATCTGCTGGCTTTTATAAAGGGTATTTATTTAGGGTAAAAGCTTACAGTTATAAGGTCCTAAAGAGCCCAACTCAAGGTACTGTAAGAGGTACTTCCTCACCCAAAGTCTATTGCCACATGTTGAAGTCAGATGATAAGCCATGTCTGAGAGGGTTCAGCCTTCCTCTTTTCTCTTAAGGCTCCGTGGTCCCAGCTTCTTCAGATCTCAACTATAGGCTGGCATAGGGCTCGTCTCTTCCTCTGGGGCTCGTTTCTTTCTGGGCTCAGTTGCTCTGTTCTCTTCACAAGGTCAGCTGTAAACGATCATGCTCATCTCTCTTTTCCAGGGCCACAGGATCCTCTGTGTATCTTCTCTGTGTATTTACTTATGTGTTCTTGATTGAGTGTCCATTTATATAGCCCACCAAGGGGACAGGGACTCAGCCCTGTACACCCTAATGACGTGGTCAAATCAAAGTCTGAATCTTAACATAATCAAGTAAACATAAAGCCTTTGAATTTAAATCAATCAAAGAAGTATCATGCCCAAACGAACAGACCATTTTTCAAACATCAATATCTCTTTTTGGAATTCATAAGTAATATCAAACTTCCACAGTCACCATGTTCTTTTGGGTTCTAGCCTCATAATGCATCTCATAACTTTGTTCTCCTTTTCACCTTCTTCTAGTTCAGACTCTTCCCATTTCTCCCCTTGATGATCACAGCGGCCTCCACACTGCTCTGCTTGACTCCATCTCTCATTCACACAGCTGCCAAGACTGCTCCTCATTCTCACAGGTTAGGTCACATCATTCATTACATTCTCTGCCTAATGAATAAAGTCCAAGTCTCTTAGGGTGGCAGGCAAGACCTTCGCCACCGCTTACAGCTTTATTAGCATTTAGTATTTTAAATTAGATTATCTGTCTTCCCACTAGTCTGTGAGCAAGAACTATATCTTTTTCTCTTTTTATGTCTACTATATTTGCTCCAGCAGGTGCTTCTTAAATATTTTTGAGGGCTTTGAACAAAACTTTCTCCCTGACCTTTTAAGTATTCTCCTATAGTCCTGTCTGTGCCCTACAGTCCAGCTGCTATTCTACTATTTCCTTAACTCACCTTTCATTAATTAACTAGTTACTTAATGTATCTGTCTTTTTATTTTATTTTTATTTATTTATTCTTTTTTAGAATATTGGTAAGTTTATTTTAGTCCATCGTTCGTTTCCCAATCCTGAGGACTCTGAGATGGTATTGCCCACTCCACCATTAATTGAGGGGGGCTTCTATCCCATATATCCGCTTGCAGTTATAGGCACTCTCGGTTCCTTGGTATGTCTTTTTTATTTTTAAGGAATGTTGATTTGCTTGAGATTTTTCCTGGACTGCCTCACTCTCTGAGAAAGATCTCTGCCTATGGAAATCTTTTCCAGCCTTTAAATACTTCATTCCTTGCAAAAAACTCCCTGGTCTCCAGAGGAATGTACTCCCACAGGTTCTAAGTTGTGACTCTAGTGTCTATTCAATGCTTATGACATTCTGTTTGGTTATAAATGATGTTTCTCTGTATCTGTCTCACTTAATTTTGAACATCTCAAGGGCAGAAAACATGTCTCTAGTCCTTTGTTCTATTCCAAGCATTGAATATATGTTAGTTTACTTGAACATACTTGTTGCATATATTTTATTAAATAGGTAGAACTGGAGCCCACTGGCAAACACTTCTAGTATAGGTTTATTGAAGTTCCTTCTGCTAAGTCTTAGATGGTTATTTTGGGGTGTATTCATAAGTCTCAGAGGAAGGACTTGATGAAGTTTCTTGTTTTAATTTTCAGTCCACCTACCAATACTTTTTGTTCAGTATCTGTTGAGCACTATATGCTGCTGAAAATACTGAGAAATGAAAAACCCTTTGGTGGCCTTTGTTCATGGTCCCATAATGATCTGTACTTTCTTCTATCACAGTACTTCTTCCTTGTACTGTATTTAGCTGTCTCCATGAGCCCCTTGAAAGAAGGGATTTTCTTATTCATTTGTAAACTCATCAACTAACAGTACTGTCTACACATTGTAGATACTCAGTAAGTATTTGTTGATTGAAAGAATCATGAGAGACACAAAGAATTATGAGGATAAAAAAGAAGTAGTAGATATTAGATATTATGTCCATCTTCAATGAGCTTATGTACCTGTTGGCGAAAATTATTTTCTAGAAGTTCTGACCATAATGCCCTATACTTAATACAAAGTCAATAAATTTTTGTTGAATTGAGGTGAAAGCCAATTTCTATTTCCAGGAAAAATGCTAAACACTTACCAAGAAGTCTAAGTGACTGTCCCTCTCCTCTGTTTGTAATCGAGTGTGAAGCAACAAAAATGCTCACAAATACTCACTTAGCAGGTGTGTGTCCTGCCAAATGTGTTTTAGAGATATCACTTTAAGCTGGAGTGGCTAGAAAAGGCTTCCCAAAGAGGGATGATCTTTGTCAAAAGTGGCGAAGAGTAAGATTTTACCCTTCTTGCCTGCTGAAAACTTAGCCTGCCCACATTGCCATAGATGTTGACAGAGGATATGAAACTCCTGGGTTAGAGACAAAGGACTTTATTACACATAGCACAGCAGGTAACATGACATGGACCAATGTTCACATTGGTTCTCCTTGTCACAAATCCCACAAGGGTAATAAAGAGAAGACCAGGGGGATGCTGCACATACTGTGGGTTTGTATCACAGCTGAGGAATCCCAACCTAAGGAAATATCAATTCTCATTAGGAAAGAGAGGCTACTAGCGACCCTAACCAATCTTTATTCTAGGGAGAGCAGTCTATTATCCTGGTAAGAAAACAAATCTGCACTCTTCCCTGGAAGGAGACACTATGTCTGTGTTCCAAGGCTGTTGACAAGATGGCCCAGAACAGAAGCTGACAAGGCCTTTCCTCAGATAAGGGCAGAAACACCAGAAACCCATGGAGAACTTCCTCCCCACAACCATAATTTGGCTCTTCAAGTTTGTGTGTGATGTGGTCGAGCAATAGGAAGAGAAAGGCTATTCAAGGAGGAAGAACTTCATGTGCACATAAATTTTTTTTTTATGCTGGACTTCTCTGGGCCTCAGTTTCTCTTTCTGTAAAATACCTACTTCACAAGTTTGCTGTAATTACATGAGGCAATGTATATATGGCTTCCAGCCTGGTGCCTGTCACATAGTGGGTACCAAAATTGTTATTTCTTTTCCATTTTCCTCCAAATGTAAAGGATGTGATTCTGTAGACTGCCCTGACATTAAGAAAAGGGAGAGAAGAGAGGCATTTAGCCAGTCAATTCACGAACTTTTTTATTGAGCACCTATGTGCTAGGCACTGGAAGATACCTTAGGACTAGACACCATGGCTACCCTCTTAAAGCTTACAGTTTGCCTCATGAAGAAAACTGACAGAGGAGAAAACCTCTATTACTCACCTCCAAAGTTTTATAGCAATCATATTTCACCAAGAAGCCAGAGCATTATAGAGACAGTAGGAGGAACATAACCTAAAATTAGATCAGAGAAATGTCAAAGTACAGTGATAGCTATTCCAGTTGACAGCATGCTTTCTTAAGATCATGTTGAAAAAAGGATATAAATAATCACAGCAGGAAGATTTCATATGAATAGCATTGCCACCTAAATATGATACATATTTATTGAGCATTCCCTACATGTTGTGCTTAGTGATGGGTGTTAGAATTTGAGGATCAAGAGCAGGAATTCCCTTGAGGATGAGATGGCCCTCAAGGGACAAGGAATTGATTGTTCACAAGTTGGTATCAACCTTCATCTGTATATTGATGTGGAATATTGGAAATACTGTGAAGAAGATGTTTGATTTAAAGATGATTAGATTTTGCTGAACAATACTAAATTAGGCCTTGAAAAAGAGAGAAGGAAGTTGTAGAATTTCTTTGTCTGCAGAGGCAGGTACACAATTATTTGTTATATTATAGACTTCATTTATGCCTGAAATATTTTATAGTAATAAAAAAATTTTAAGAGAGAAATAGAGTTATAAAAACCATCTCTGCTTGGGCAGGGGTAGGGAGCTTGAAAATTTAACCTCTGTGGTTAGTCAGTTTGATGCATTTGAGTAGTGTACAAAATGGCAGCTGACGGTTTATCCGGAAGAACTGTGGTAATAGCACTTTGTTCCTAAGTTGTTTGCAGGGCAGTGCAGACTGTATTCCAGTTATTTGTCTAGAGTGCACCTACTAGACTAGACTGTGAGAAATAGCACAGGCTGTGTGACAGCTGAGTGAATTTGTATTTGAACTGGGAAGTTCAGGACAAGCAAAGCTGTAGGGAGGGAGTGGTCCAATTTCAGTTTCTATTACTCATGGATCAAGAGATTGGCTTTAGCTGATGCTGAGAGCTGGCCTTATATTAGATAGATAAGGGAAGGACTAGGTCTGGTAGCCAAGTGATTTGAAGGACCTGAAAAAAAAAAACAAAACAAAAAACCCACAACTCTCCACCCTCCAATCTCACCCCTTCCCCTATCTCCCTGTGCAGCATAGCTGGCTTCATTCCTTCAAGTTAAATGGTACCTCTAGGAATTGGCTTTCCCCGGAGAGGGGAGATGTATTATTATTTAAATCTTAATATAGATTCCTTTGATCTGGCTTGAGTTTGTAAGAGAAAAAGGAAATCTTGGTGTAAAAGGCTGAAAGTGAGAGAAGAGACCTGAGAAATCTCTGGTGAGAAAACATCTTCCCAAGGGGCTCCCTTGTTAACCAGATTTATTATTAAAATCCCAACACAGATTCTGAACCGGTGAAAGTGACAGTTCTGAGGTCATAGTAATCCATCACAACAACTCCCTTTGTAGCTAAGTCATGCTGGTGGCTGCTGCTGCCTTGAAAGGTCAGGTCCACACCTGCTTTTCCTAAGCCTGCAGGACCCACAAGGTCCTTATGCAGCATGCACGAACAGCTCTCGTTTTTTGTGAAATTGAAGTTCTTTCTTTTGTCTTTGTTCTACATAAAATGCTTCTCTGTCTCTCTCAACTTGGCTTTGCTTGATAAAATCCTTTCCATTTCTATTGTGTAAAGATGGGGAAAAGCAGAAATAGTTTTCAACCAGAGTTAAATTAAGCTCTCTCTCTCCCTGTATGCCCACTCCTCCCCCACAATTTTCTATCAGTAGACTTCCAAGGAAGCTTTCATTTAGCCAGCTGTATGCTCCTATTTTACCTGAAGGTTCTAGGTCTTTGGCAGGAACAAAAATCACTGATATTCCCATTGGGTTTATCAGAAGCAGCTGAGTACAATGAGCTCTTTTAAGGTTGAAAATAGAGATTTAAAAGTTATTCATAATCCTCACTTATTATCCCAACACATTCTCATTCCCATGGGCTTCTTTCACTTTATTAGCTATGCAAGTCTTGACACTATAATTTAGCTACACATTAATCTTTTGGTTTTATTAGTATGGTATCTTGATCTTTCAAGATGCAATTTTTTAAAAAGGTTTGCCTTATTTATTTATTCCCCTCCTTGTTGTTTTTGCACTCTCTGTCTTGCTCTCTGGGTCTGCTTGTCTTCTCTTCTCGTCTTCTCTTTGGGTCTGCTTGTCTTCTCTTCTCGTCTTCTCTCTAGGAGGCCCCGGGAACCGACCCCAGGACCTGTGATGTTGAAGAGATGCACTCAGTTGCCCGAGCCACCTCAGCTCCCTGGTTTGCTGCATCTCTCATTGTCCCCCCTCTTTGTCTCTTTCTGTTGCACCAGCTCCCTGTGCAGGCCAGCTTGCCCTCACCAGGAGGCCCCAGGCATCAAACCCAGGACCTCCCATATGGTAGATGGGAGCCCAATCACCTGAGCCACATCCACCTCCCTCAAGATGCAATATTAATACAAACACAACATAGACTTATATATATATATATATTTTTTTTTTTAAGTTAAGATTTATTTATTTATCTCCCCCTTGCTGTGTCCATTTGCTTTGCATTTTTCTGTGTGTTTGTCTCTGTTTTTGTTGGGTCATCTTGCTGTGCCAACTCACTGCACTGCGCGGGTCGTCAGCTCACCACACCATGTGGGCCGACTTGCCTTCACCAGGAGGCCCCGGGAGTTAAATCCAGGGCCTCCCATATGGTAAACGGGAGCCCAACCAATTGAGCCACAGCCACTTCCCAGATAGACTTATATTTAAATACATTTTGTCTGTGTCTCCAAAAACAACACTTAGAAATTAGAACTTATAAAAACAGAAAGTCTGGTTCTGTTTATGAGAAGAAAGTGCATTTAGAATTTAAGTCACTAAAGAATTATTGCAGGTCCTCTGAAATTATATTTCTAGATAAGTCCAAATAACATAAAGCATGATGCTTTAACACGTAAGATTAACACTAATGAAACTCCTATGTGATAGTATTTTAGTTTCCTAGGCTGCTTAAAGCAAATACCATGAGATGGTTTGGCTTAAATATTGGGAATTTATTCGTTTACAGTTTTGAGACCAGGAAAATGTCCAAATCAAGGCATCATCAAGGTGATGCTTTCTTCCCGAAGATCAGCTGCCTGTGATCCTTGGCTCCTCTGCCACATGGCAAGGCACATGGCGGCATCTGCTGGTCTCTCCCTTCTCTTCTGGGTTTTGTGCTTACAGACTTGCTCCCACGGCATTCTCGATCTCTCTCTCTGTATTCATTCCATCTATAAAGGACTCCATTAAAAGGATTAAGACCTCATCAAAAGTTCTACTTACAATGAGTTCCCACACACAGGAATGGATTAGATTTAAGAACATGTTTTTCAAGGTACGTACAGTTTCAATCCACTATACCAGGTAGCATGTTATGGATTTTATGTCCATTATCTCCATTTAATCTTCAAAACACTGTGAGCTACAATATTTATTGTGCAAGTCAATGGATCAAAATTGGGTGCTTGTAAAACAGCCTTCGGTCAGGCAAAATCCAGAAACAGGTCTGGTTCTTATTTACTTGTTTTTTGTGTCCACTCCCAACTCGGAATTCTACAAGCACAGCACCCAAGCCTATCCTGAGTCACTGCTGAATGTCTAGTACTAGCTCAGTGCTTGGTACATGGTAGGTTCTCACTCAATATTTGTTGAATGAGTGGAAAATAGGTGAGCAAACAAAAACCAAACAACCGAGGATCTGGAGCCAGCCTCAGGTGAAATCCTATACTCATAACCACTCAACACAGGGGTCTAGAAAGGCATTTCAGTGAACTCATAAAAACCTGGAGCTTAAAACAGTGTTCAATAATGAGAGAAATCACAACTGTGGTGGCTACTGTGGGTGATTGATTGGAAGGGTGGGGCCACAAGGGGACTTTCTGGAATGATGAAACTATATCTTAAATGGATATCAGTAACCAACATTTCTCAAAATTCATTGAAACTTAAAATCTGTGCATTTGTAATGTACATTTTGAAATATAAATTTTATGTCAATTTAAAAAATGGAAAAACTGAAATTGAAGAGGACACACAGAATCCAAGCCTGTTGGACACCAAAAGCCTATGTTTTCTACTAAATTCTATAAATATTAGAGCCAAAAGAATCTTAGGAATCTTCTAGGATAGTGGTTTTCCAAAGTGTGGAATGTGGCTCAAGTGATTGAGCTCCCACCTACCACATGCGAGGTCCCAGGTTTGGTTCCCGGTGCCTCCTAAAGACGGCAAGCAAGACAGCAAGCTGACACGACAGGTAGGTGCGGTGAGCTGACGCAACAAGAGACACGAGGAAAACATAATAAGAGACACAACAAAGCAGGGAGTGGAGGTGGCTCAAGCAATTAGGTGCCTCCTCTCACATCAGAGGTCCCAGGTTTGGTTCCTGGTGCACCCTGAAAAGAAAAAAAAAAGATAAACACCACACAACAAACAAACACACCAAATGCAAATGAGGGGGTGGGGAGAAATAAGTAAAATAAATCTTTAAAAAACAAACAAACAAAAAACAAAGTGTGGGATGGGTACCAAAAGAGGTGTTATGTGAAGCATTTAAAATTCAGTGAAGGTCATAGTGAAGAAATCACTGTCTTTTCAATACCCTTTTTTTTTTTCAACTTATAAACATTCAAATTTTGCCAACTGTCTCAATATGTCTTTCATACTGTACCCATTGTTAGGGTTTTTATTGTAATTGCATTGTGGTTTCAGATCATCTTCTGCATTATTGACATTCTTTGAAATTTGTTGAGATTTGCTTCATGGCCCAAGGTTACTCTTTGGAAAAACTGAACTTGGTTTTTGAGTTTTTCCCCCCATATTGATACATGTAGCTCTAGTTCATTTATTTTGATTGCCACATGTTGTCCTGTTGCATAAATATACTGTATTTTGTTTATCCCTCTTCCTAAGGATGGGCATTTAGGTAGATTCCAATTTTTTTGCTGTTATAAATGATGCACAGTGCACATTCTTCTTGTTCATGTGTGAGAACTTCTGAGCATTTAACTAGAAGTGAGATTGCTGAACCTTAGGCTATTGGTTTCTTCAGCTTTACCAGATGTTGCCAAATTACCCTC